>CACVKI010143991.1:28114-64171 GCA_902732785.1 Trichogramma evanescens
CTCCGTGGCGCGCACTTGTACGATGCAGCGGCGCATCTATCACTCGAAAAACAAAAATCATTATTCAAAGCTCTTTGGCCGGGCTTGTTTACGGGAGCAGTCGGTGAGCGGAGAAAGGCATGCATCATCTTCTTTTTGGCAAAACCTATATGTCTTGTTGATTTCCTTGCCAGCTCTAGCTGCGTGGCGGCCTATATATTTATAGTCGTCGGAGCTCGGGAGAGCGCGCCGAGTATTGTTTTCGGTATAATTGAACGCGCACGCAGTACACGGGCTCGAGAGCCGGAGCAGCTATATACTAAGGTGTATAAGGTACGTATATATACGTTATACGTATACATATAGCTGTGTGTGTGTGTGTCTGTGTGTGTACACTATGAACGCGGAGTCAGCCGTCAGCCGCAGAGTTATTCCCTCGGGACCATGCGAAAGTTGCCTTTAGGGCTCCGCACGCAACTTTTCGCGCTGAAAGAGCAAGAGACTATAGGTACACATATAGGGTTAAGAGAGTATACATACAATCTCCACCGCCCCTCTATCTCTTTTTCCTAAATAGAAGCGGGTATGCACACACATACTGCAGATCGCCCGCATTAAGCTCCCTCCTTTCCAGCCTCTCTCTCTCTCTCTCTCTTACCACCCACGCTTACGGTCAGGTCATGCTGATGCTCTAAAGAGGGTCTCTCTATCTCTCTCTCTCTCTTACTCTCGCTCCTTCTCTGTACACAGATGGGGTTGAGTGCTGCCGCTCCGCACGCATTATGTCTGTGCGGCTGATATGCTCGCCCAGAGTCGTTAGCTCTCTCTCTCCCTTTAACCTTAGCCGGCTTGGTGTATGGAGCGTGCGATCATTGTGTGTGTCTATCCCCTCAATGCGTGCCTCGGCTCGATTCTCTCTGTATACCCATGCAATTGGCCCTTTCTTTGCCCGCGAACGAATTATACACCGGTGGAGTACTAATGCTCCTGCATCGCTGCCCGTCGTATACCGCCGCCGTCGCTCTCTAAAGCGCCTTGATTAACTTTGACGTTATGATTTTATGAAAGATTTATCATATATCCCATTTGAGAACATCGTATACATTGTTGAGTGCTTCCAGCTCTTGTGATTCCATTTCGATCCAGTACTGATTATTATTTGACAATTTCTTTGTTCAACTATTCAAACTTCTCATGAAAATAATTTTTTAATAAAAAATAAAGTATTTAAAGCCGTTTAATCGTAGTGGTATTGCTGAACCTATAGAATGTTTGATCTTACGAGCAATTAGCAAATTAAGCATTCATTATCGTACTTTGGTGTCTAATGTTCTCTCTCTTTCTCTCTTTCCCCCGACCGAGGGGAAGCGAAAGATCCTAAAAAGTAGTCTTTACCCAAAGTTTATGTACTTAAGTGGACCCTGAAGTGAACGAATTTTCATCGATGGCGATAAGAAGCCGACGTTTGCTCGTTTGGTTGGAAATATTTCCGATAGGATCTAATAAAGAGTTTCATTACTTTAATGAATTGAAATAATACGTGCACGAGCTTTTTTAATGTTATAAATACAACATATTTTTGGGGTTGAATTTACTTTACATGTATTACTACTATAAAAAACTCGACAAACCCGTTCATTTTACTTGTAACTTTCCTAGAGAAATATTTACTTTCTACAAATTGGACTTTAAAGGAAACTTTAAATCATCAAAGCCAACAAAGCCGAAATGAAACAAACCAATGCGATTCCAATACGATTAGTATTACTAGCTCTTGCATGACTGATTACATTATTTATATCAACGTGTAACAGCTGGTAGTGTATACAGTGCCGACTCATACAGATACCTTTGCAATCTCGTATTCTTTGGCAACTCCTTGGTTTCACGTTTTTATTCGCGAACAAGAGAAATTTTTAACGTTTAGATTATACTTTATTTAGTCTTAGAGACAAGATCCACCTAGTACTTCAATTTTTCAAGATTAACGTAAAAATTACATAATTTAACAGTAGCATAGTACGAGTTATAAAGTTATGAAGTGGTAGCTTAAGGTACAGGCAGCAGTTATGCAAGCAGTAGTAATAATCCGGTTTGCGATGGGTTTTTAACCTACCTACATTCTCGGCGACAAAGCAAATTTGAATATTTTAGTTTACGAGGCTGAAATGAGATGCGAAAATTGTTGCATACATCAATATACGATAAGAGGCGTGCAAGATCCAAAATCAGAAAATTTGCACACAGGTGAACAGTGGTGACGCAGCTTGGATAAGGAGCAGCAAGCAGACACGTCTGAACTGGTGCTTCTAGAAAGAGAGGGAGAGAGAGAATACGAGAAAGGGTAGGAGGAACTGATCGCAGGTATACCGAGGGAATTTCAATTGACCGTCGTCGAGCATAACGCGGCAAAGGTCGACTATACAGCTTTTAAGCCCTTCATCCGTGATCAGACCGTGATGTTTTTCCAAGGGTGAACGCGGCTGGCCTCTGATGTCGATTCGATTGAATACGCTTTTCGCGTTGAAAAGCAGAGATTTGTACTATAGTAGCGGTGTTAAGATACTTTGATCGCTCCGAATTTCATTGACTCGTTCATTCGGAAGATTCGAACTTTACGTCTTTTGTTTTTGTATTTTAAACGTAAAACGATACATTTGATACGAAATCATTGTTGTTATACGAGGCGACGTTATACGTATGTGTGTAATTAATTGATATTGTTTGTATATATGTTTTAACTATTTACCATTTTAGGTCCAATCCTTATCGACACAGCAAACTTTTCGAAAGAGGCAGACCGAGCCAGGCCGTTGGATCACGAGATGGCAGAGGAAATCGAAAAAATTTGCAGCATCAGTGCTTCGGAGCGTCGCCAATTGTACGAGCAAATTCTCAAAGCAAAAACGGACATAAGCGAGCTGACCCCGGACGATCTTTTAATTAGGGATCTCAAAGTCGTCAATGGCGTGTCAATACCGGGATTTCCTATTTTAGTTCGGGTAAGTTTTACTTTCTTTTACTTCCTCGTCAAGAGCCTTTTTTATAGCAACTCCTTGCAGCCCTTGATCTCCCAAATGAACCTCGTCATTGCAAATCAATGGAAAAGTCCGATGTTTATCAATGTTTATAAAAAATATTAATTTATGTATGAAAAAAATCCTTGCAAGCCATAAAAACGTATATCAAAATATTAATGCGCAGTGGAAAAAGTTCATCCTCGCTCTCAAAAAGTCAGTCTTATCATATTATTGAAAAAACCATTCAGGATTTATAACAGTCAATAAATCCACTCAATCGAATTCAGCAATCACTGAATGCGTAGGCTGGTGTGCAGTGCTCGTGACGACGGCCGGCATTACATACACACATAAAACGATAGATAACTCGCGCGCATCGAGAGACATTAAATAATCGAACGGCGCGCTTCTATCGCCAGCTCTCTTTCTCTTCTTCTCCGCGCTGTGCTTTCCGCACGCAAGAGCTGAGTAATACAAAGTTGGGATCGCTTTCCTTATTTTCATCAGGGATACTTTCCGGGGGTAATCAAGTCGCGGATTCTGGCCTGTTTTCTCTCGTCTCGAGCCCCAGGAGCGACGACGTGACTCGATTCCTCGATGACGTTTTCCCGAGCCGCCGAGGCTCGAGCTTGCTACTTTATTCCCCGATCGCTTTCGCTCTTTCGTTTCTTCTTCCAACGCTCGCCTACACACGCGTACACACGTTTTATAAGCACGCGCGATTCGCTTTTCTTTCGCCGCTTTTCGCAGTTTCTCCGTCTTTTTTCTCATTCGCTAATCTTTCTCGCGCCGCCGCCGCCGCCCCCACCGCCGCAGTTAGTGCGCCTGCCTCAGCTTTTTTGGACGATTCGCGATCGCACGAGCTCATATCTGTGTCTGTCTGAGTGTGTGTATCTTAGGGCTTTTATTTGCTTGTTTCCGTTCAACCACGTGCGTGCGCAGAGCTCACACTGTACGTCGCGCGCTATCTCTCTCATTCTCGCTGCGCATTGGCCGCGCACACATCCGCATTCCACACTGATACGCGTTATATCTGTGTTTATCTCCGCGCGTATATTTTTCTGCTCTTTTTTACTTTTGATTTCTTTTGTGTACGTATCCGCGCGTCGATTCTTTCCTCGTTTACGCTTTTCGACCTACCCTCTGCCGCGTCGCTCACTCCTACGCCCGGGGATGCTTGTTGCTTTTTTGTATTATCTCTGTATGGCCTTCCTCTCCTTGCTTATACGCGTTTGTACAGACGCGGCTGCAAAACAGATCAGGACTGCTTCAAACGTATATATATTTTTTTTATTTCATATATATGCGACCATTCGCTCGCTCCAACGTCGACGTTGTTTGCATGAGCTTGCGACTTTCAAAATGATTAATAGTATTGTACGGTGTTCTGGCGATGTGTCTGCACAGTTATATGTTTGCGAATAGTATTTTTCACTGCTAATTCAGTCGTAGGTAAACGATGACTGATGCGCTTTATTTTTTACACCGAATTTACTTATATAATCGACATCTATATTAAAATATAAGCATATGACAGATCTGCTAGGAACTCCCTGACTTTGAAGAATGAAAGATTCGATTGATATGGATAATCTATCGTATTGATTTTTTTTTAAGTCTTAAAGTTTCAAACATTGTTGAATTTTTTTTATAAAACACAGATTTTTAAACGAATATTTTAAAAATGAAATTAAAAATGTTCGTTTTTCTTTTTAAACTAAAATGAATATTCTTATAAATATGATAAAAATGATGATTGACAGGATTGAATTGATAATTAAATTTGAAAAATTTAAAAACCAAATTCCAACTTTGATTTATTATAACTGTGGTAAATGTACACTCGTAGCAATTATTGCCAAGAGTATTTGATTTTTCGTAACTGTGGATAAAATGGAGAAATAAAGAAGGGCGGTGGGAGAGGCTTTAAAATCGGCACACTTCACTGGCAGCTGTGAATGACAAAACACCCCGCTTTATCGAAGTTATCAATTCGTTCCGAATAAAAATAATAATAATAATAACAATCACTCGAGTAGGGTGGAAAAAAAGTGAACGTGCACGCCCGACAAAGTCTGCAGCGCAGAGACAATCTCAAACTGCTCCGTGTGTAGCAGCGCGCGAACAGGAGCTTCAATTAACATAAAAATTCTTTCACCGTATTAACTTTTCACTCTCCATTCACGGATTCACTCGTTTTTTTCCTCTGGTACGGTGCCATTAGCCATCCCGTTTAATCTCCCTTCTTCTCTCTCGCTCTCTTGTTCTCGTGCAGCAGGCTGCGCGGCGCGTGGAAACAGATATTCTTCCTCGCCATCGATTGAATCTCGCTCTCCCGTTCACTCGCTCGAACCCTCTGTAGATGTACATATAATTCGTGTACATGTGCGTAGGTACATTTATTCGAGGCCAAGCATGAAATCGCGCCCAGGCGCTTACGACGCACTCGGGGCAGCAGACGGGCAACGTAGCTCCGACGACGCGAAGGCGACGCAGCCGACGACGTGCAAATGGACCGCGTGTGCGAGCAGGAATGCAGCCGATGATAATTGAAAAAGTTCCTCGCGCACGAGCCAGAGTTCTGTTTCGTTTTTCCGCCTCGATGCCTGTTATGTAGCTACAACCTCCTCCTCCCTCCTTCTCTTTACCCTCTTTCTGCGCGATCTCTCCCGAACAGTACATGCACCCCTGGCTGCTCTTACGCTCCTTTTTTTTTATCTCGCCTCTGCGCGCGATTTCGTTTCTATATTACTTTAAATGGGGTGCGCGCGAGTTTGGCTTTTACGCCGCGCGCATAAGCTCGCTAAGATTCTCTTGTATACCCGATATATAGAGGAGCCAGATGAGGCTGAAGGGAGGCCATAAGAAAGTTTCTTTTGTGCTGTGCGGTTATTCGCGTTTCTTTTAAGGGGGGTTCCCGGCTCCAATCTTACCGCCTTGATTCAACTTTCGAGTTTTGATTTCGCTCATTTCTTATCCCCTTGTAATCGATATATAGCCTCTGTACGAGTAAGAAAATAAAAGAAAATGTGTCAAGTTGAAGAATTTTTAAAGAAAAATTAATCATGGGAAAAAAATTTATAATTAAATTATCTTGTTTCAAAGGTTGGTATGATTTTCAGCGGCGGTCCATTTCTCTATTTTTTTTTTTAGAATTTTCAATTACACACCGCTGTAGCAACGGAAGTGGAATAATTTTTTGTTCGTTCAATTGAACACTTTTATTAATTTTATTTTTAATTGATTTTTGCCTCGGTCCAACCGTCTCTGCTTTCATGTACCCAGGACTTTCTGCAATTGAAAGGCGCATCGGAGTCGCTTCGAGCTTTCTGCGAGGCACGAAATTGTCACACAGTCGTCCTTATCGGAATGGAACTGAAGGAAGAGCGACTGACAAGGGACATAGGCGTCTACTCATTGGACGCCGATCGAGCGGCAAATAAAGTAAGTGGCTGCGCTGCAATTCTCGCACCATCCTATTTTTTATTTCTTTTCCATTTTTTTTCCTCTCATTCTCAGCTTTTCTCGACTCTTCTCTCCCTTTTTCGCGCTCGCTCGCTGCTATATACGCTTTTTCACCCTCGCTACAAGCTCGAATTATTGCATTCGTAAAGATACGAGAGCGCGAGCGAGAGAGAGAGAAAGAGAGACTGACAATAAGTCCTCGGTCTCGTGGACCCACGCGCCCGCTCGTGTAATATAAGTTATACCCTCCGCGCTGCTCAGCGCTGACGTTTATTGAAAAGCAGACAATTTTATTTTCTCTTTCTCGGTGACACTGCAGCCTCGGTAGTAAGATTTTCTAATGAAAAAATTGTAGCTAATGGCTTCATCGGTTACTTGACGGGCTTATATATTATTTATATAAAATAACAACCGCAATCGGTTCGTTTTCTAAATAAAGCTTCAAATTTACAATTGATTTGACATAATCGAATCACAAATTGTTCTGGAACAAATTTAATCTGAAACTTTAAAATGAAGAAAAACGTGTACATGTTTGTCAGCCGATAATTTCTAGAAACAATTGTTCGATCTTCGAAGGAGGTACTCGATCGAGCTCGACTAGCGCGCGCATATCGCACCAGATACGATGCAATAATAGCAGCAATTGCCTCGTTGCTAGTATAATTGTAAAATCGAACGAGCCAATGCTCCGAGATCCAGAAAGCTTGAGGGCTCGATTTCGCGACAAAAGAAAGCGACGCCGTTGTTGCAACGAGCCGTCGATTTCATCCTTTTTACTGAATGAGCTTTGAGCGATTGCACTGCTCTTCCATAATACGCGATAACAATTCGACAACTTCATACCGATACTCTCTAGTCTTTTTCTTCTTCGCTACGATCGTTGGTGTATTTTTTGAGATTCGACTTTATGCTACAGTAGCAGCAGCATCAGCTCAGTCGCAAGCAGCAGACCTTTTTATTCTCAAGCTCGATGTCTTTTTTCGTTTTATTCAGCCTTGGCTATATGCTCGAAAGTCCATCGGCGTTGATCACAGAAAGTAGCGCTTGCGAGAGCTGAAGTACTGCCTTGTCTGAACGTGTTTCTGCTGATGCTATATATTCTACATTGCCGTGTCAAGGCAATACACGAATCAAGCTTAGCGTGTCTTCGTGCATATAGGTAGATGTAGCAAACCTATATCTACGCGAGTACGCGGTAGTATTACAGCTATGGTATATAAAGCAAGTGCCGGAAATTAAAGTCAGGATGTTCCATATAAATGCGCGGAAATGAAAGTTACGATTTCCCATTCTCTCCTTTGGGCGCATTGGTGCCAGACTATATCCTGCCTCCTTCGGCTGCCTACCTTACTGCTATAGAGTATTCTACGACGCCGACGATGAGTAGGATCCACGCCCACCTTTCAAACCCTTCAAGCCCCTTTCTACCGCTGAACTCTCAATGTGTATGTGGGGGGCGCGATTGGCTTGGCGTGTTTCTTGCGCTTGAAACGCTCCGCGACGATCTGCCGATGAATATACAGTCGTAAGTAAGTATATAGGTACACGAGGTCTCGCGCGACTCGTGATTGTCGCTCATGGGCTGCCGTTACTCTGTTATGAATTGCCGAGGAGACAAGGCTCGCAGCATTCATTCCTGAATTACGAGCGTCGGCCAACTTTGTATATTTACACGTGTGCCATTCGATTCCAGCCAATGCATTTATCATTTTGAGGCTTTGTGTTAACAATATACTTGGCTCGTGGACCGGCAACACCGCCTCTTCAGTTATACTTCGCAAATCCGATGCATTCCGAATAAGCGCGTTGCACGTGATTAATTCAATCTGGTTCACGCTCGGATTTTGCACGCTATATTATACATAAGAAGACATCGGACTATACTTTTTGCCTCGAGTAAATGGTCCGCCCTTCGTTTCATTTTTTTTGTTGACATAACTGAACGTCGTAAATAAATTTCAAAATGTGCAGAGCATCGCATATTCCGAGCGCGCCGCCGTGCGTTCAAAGTACTCTGCAGGCAACGCCGCGCGGCAACTTTTTCCACAATTCATGCTTCCGCGCGCTCGTTATTATGTAATCTCTTGCCCGCTGCAACTCTCTCACTCTCTCATAAAGTCTAAAGTAAATGTGTACATACACATAGCCTAGTTCTTCTTACATTCATATAAATTAGCTAGTGGTTGCTGCTTTTACTGTTGTACCTGCCTCTACCTATATTTATGCTCTGTGTGTGTATGCGCAAACTTGCTGCTGCCTCGCGCGCGCGGCCGGACCGAAAGCTCCGCTCGGTGCGCGTGTTATACATGCGTGCGTCGGCCCTATATGCATATATGCTATGGAGTGTTGACGCGTACATCGGCACTGTTTAGCAAACGGACAACCTGACGTAGGCGTGTCTGATGATCTCGTTTCCGTCGCGTCAACCTTCAAGCTTTTTTTGTGCTTCTTTTTGTGGTCATCGCCATTAGGTGGCACACTTCGAAAACATTGGATTACAGCTCTTTCCCCCTTTTCTATTAAAATTTATCATTTTTTGAATATTGACGAGCTAAAAATATATAGAACTTTTACTCGACTTTTGAAATGAATATGAAAAATACTTATTTGTATTACACTCAGCATTGTATTTGTTGCAGTTAATCGAGGCATTGAAAAGCTCAACCGAGCCGAAACTCGAGCTGACGGAGGTGAAACGTAACGAACAGGACGAGCATCAGTGGCAAGAGACTAGAGGCAGCAGCAGCAGCATCAGCAGTGGTGGCGGCGAGCTCGACGGAAAGTTCTTGGCTCTGTACACGCAAGCCAACGTACGAGCATCGCGCAAGCAAATACTGCCGATTATTCAGAAGGCTACCGCATCATCCTCTTCCACTCATAGCTAGATTTAGTTGCTTCGTCGAGGTCGTCGTCGTCGTCGTCGTCGTTGTCGACCCTTGCGTTGGCGGCGGCAAAGTCGGCCTCTGTAGAAGCGCTGCATATGGTTCATTCTCCAGAATTCTGCTCATTACGTGCTCACATGTCACGTTCCTAAACTAACGCAAATAAACCAAAACTAAGTACGTCGGCATTCGCTCAATAACATTGTATTCTTCCCGATTCCACTGAAAAAATTCAAATTTTTCTTTACGAATTTGCGTTTCTCGAATAAGCAACTTTCTGGAAAATAAACCATGCACAAAGCAATACGCGCAGACAACAACGAGGATTTGTAACGTGAGCCGCACGCCTAAAACTTCGAACTCGGCGTCGCGCGTACAATAGAAGCTGCCATCGATGCTGTCTCCAACTCCCTCATTCTCACTCTTCCTTCCTCTTTTTCCCCTCGCCTGTACTCTCGGGCAAATAGACTAGCTTGCCTCCATTTAACGAATTAACATAAGCTAATCTTTGGTGTGCGAGGATTGGAGCTGTTCACAAAGAGAACGAGGCCCGAACAAAATATTTTTGCTGCGTTGGTTCCTTATTACCGAATTAATCTAATATTTGTATTGAGCTAACAAATAAATTATACTCAAGCATAAACGCTTTAGAAACTTGTAACTGTTGAAGTCCTTCTATATGTTGATTCAGCATATTAGTAGGGTGGCCACAGCTAAGGTGTAATAAAAAATTGTTCAAACATGTTTGAAATTGTTCACTTTTTTACCCAGGATTAGGCACTACCCTGATATAAATAAAATGCATGATTTTTATGAATAATGTTCTGTAATGTGTTTATTATTAGGAAATAGCTCCACAACGCTAGGCTAATCCTATTCCTGCATTTTAGATTTCAGTAGTACTATTAAAATTTTATTACACTTTTTTGCATTAGATTAAATTAGGATTAAAAATTTTCATTTTGTCTACTACAATAACAAGTTTACAAATATAAAGTATTTACAATTTTCATTAAACTCAAACGAACAAACACGCTGGTTAATTATCCATTCGCTCTAATCCTCCGGCAGTACGGGTGAGTCTTCGTTGTCGGTACGTACTGTATGTTCGTCTTGAATTCATAAAACTCGGCGTTTATACCCATCTCGGAGCACGTCTGACGCGTGCAAGGCTTCGAGATGAGTTCCTTCGTCTCCTTGTAACTGCTATTCAATCGCCAGGGGTAAGCATAAAACACGCATTGATTTCCGAGCGTCGCCTGCTGCACCGATTCGATGAATAATGTAAAAGCCCGATTGTGGCTGCATTGACCATTCGCCAAAACTTTTAAAACAATGTTAAAATGAGTAAGTATGAATTAATTCACTAATATGATTATAGACTCACTATGATTAATCAGTTGAGTGTAATCTAAAATGTCCTGAAGTTTCGTCTTGGGTTCGCATCCAGGCTGTCGAACCCCACCGTTAACGTAAAAGTCTGCATGGCCTGTAGAAAATAGTTTAATAAATTTTCAATATTGCAAAAACTTTCGTATAAATTTAACATACTACTTTGTGCAAAAATAGTTTCTAAATATATATCATAAAATCACAACCTACCAATGGGATCGCGCAATCCGAAAGCCTGGTTGACGCTTGTCGCAGAATCAGTATGAATTATATCCACAAAACGCGCGTCTGTTTTCGAGAGTCGCAGAGGAAAGCCAGGAACTTCAAAGCACGGTTCGGCCGGATCCAGGCCCGTGATTCGATCGACCGTGACGTTCTCAAATCGTCTTAGCATTTTACTAGCTTGCCCGGCCACGTGAGCTCCAAGGCTGTGACCGATTAAGTGCAAAGCTCCCCATTGCTCGAATTTTACATTTCTACGATCCCAGTAGAGTATTAAATGACGGAAAAACCTTGAGGTTTAACAAAACACTGATTGTTACTAATTTACTTCAAGTCCAGAGGATTAGTAGATAAGTATCAAGGGGTGCCCACTGCTACAATAAAATTACTGCATTTTTCGAAAATATTTTGAATAATATTGATGAGATTTCATAATTTGACTATAAAATTAATGTACCCCTCCATTTGTTATTAACTACTTGTAATCCGCTTGGGACCTTAAAGAGGTTCTGAACTATTTATATTTATCTATTTAAAAAATATTAAAATTTACTTTCTTATGATGATGGCTACGTATTCCGTATTAACTGCAGCTTGATGGTAAAAGAGAGCATTCGAACAACCATTTTCCCATCCGATTTGTAACACATTCATATCTTTCTAAAATTGATTTGAATCAAGGAAAATATTATGTCCAATAATCTGATGTTACAAATTATTAAAATGATTTACCCATATTAAAAGTTTTTCTTTCAAGTCGTTCATGCGATCTCCAAGGCCGTTACCCATAAATCCATGTATAATAACTGCGGTCCTTTTAGTTGGATCAAAATTCAAAACTTCAGGACGAATCGGTGAGTCCGATGACACTAGCTGTATTTGCTTGTCCCGCGCAGAAAGATAAATATTCACTTTGAATCTTTCATAGTTTAAAATCTCAGACCAACAAGACAGCTTCATTGGGGTTTTAACTTCACCAGCAGCAATTGAAACTATTACGAGTGTTATAAATGAAAACACCAAGTTATTAGTACTCATCCTTATAATTCGGTTGGACAAGTACTGCAGAAAAATTACGACGGAATACATGAATGTTTTTTTTATCAATCGCTTTTATATGCAAAAACTCGCACGATTGTGACATAAAATTGAGCAAGGAGCGAGCGATACTGAGAGAAACCAAAGAAAGTAGCCGATTTCGCTGTTAGCTCTGGTGCAGCCCTGAAATGTTATGAATAACTGTTTTACTTTATTACCTTGACACGATTAGCTTATCTATTATTCCGGTAAGGAAATACGAAATAATGTTAATGTCTAAATGTCTAATGCCATTGCCAAGCTGTTCAATGTTGATTAGTTATAAATAAAATAATCTTTCTTTAATAAAGACTATAAATCGCGTGAACATTTTCAATTTGCTAAATGAGTAAATAAAGCTTACAAATATTCTATAATTTCATTAACTCTTTCATTGACATCAGACACATGCAATTTTAATTATGGATTTCCTGTACTTTAACTTTTACCATTCAAGACGTTTATAAGGGGTTTACATTTCTTGAAATATGTAAACTTTTGAATTTAAAAAAATATCCATAATTCATTGACTCAATTTGTATTTTTACTTTTATTTTTTTTATCAATGCAACGAACGATATGAGTGTAAAATTTCTCAAATTAGTATCGTGTTATTGACCCTGTACCCGCATTTTAACACAGGATTATGAATTATAATTGGGCCATTATTCTTTCCATTGAATGCGTTTTTTCGTGATTTTTATTACGCGAGTGTTTTTTTTCATAAAAAGAATTTATTATGAAGTCGTAATATTTTTATTAATGCTAAATGTATGTACAAAAATTTTTATTAAAAAAATACCTCCACAATTTGTTAATCTTAAAAAATTATGATAATAAAATTAGCCTAACCACACCGTCCAATTATCGTACAATAAAAAACTCTTATTTTAATCATTTGTTCCAGATCGAGAAAATTTAAAAAATTCATACTAAAATGCACATCCAGGTCGTCTTAGATCCGTCCTGACGTAAAATGTACTAGATTGCGGTTGATATTTGTAGCGTTCCGCATTTATTCCTACCTCGACGCAATTGTTTTCGTTACACGGTGTTCGAAAGATTGCTCTAGTTTGATCAGGATTGCTGCTGTACTGCCATGGATGAGACCACAGGTTGCAGCGCCCATCGAGGGCCCGTTTTAAGGACTCCACGAAAAGAACAACCGAGCGAAAGTGTCTGCACACTCCTTTGTCCAGTACTAAAACGATATTGAAATTAATTGAGCTTTCAAATTCTAGCTTTTCATGCTGTATATGAAGTAATTTAAAAAATGCTGTGCAACTTACGGTGAACAAGTACGTTAGGGTAGTTCATTATCTCCCTTTTCCTTCTTCTGTACATTAAATTTCCTACTTTGCATTCAGGTTGCAATGTTCCACCGTTTAAATAAAAGTCAACGTCACCTTTTTAAGAACAAAAGATATTGTTTATAAATGCTAGAAAGTAGATCAACTTCAGCTGTTTAATGTAGCATACCAATAGGGTTTAGAAGACCGAACGCTTGATTTTTATTACGAGCCCCGTCGCTATGTATGACATCGACCAAAAGGGCATCGCGCCTGCTCAGACGTAGTGGCTCTTGAGTTTCGAAACAAGGCTCTGCCGGATCGAGGGCCGTGATACGATTGATGTGGAAATTGTTATATCTTTGCATCATTTTTCCTACTTGTCCGGCTACATGAGCACCAAGACTGTGACCGATTATGTGTGTGTATCCCCACTGATTTGGATTAACACCTCGATCTATCCAATATTTCATCAATTGTGTTAGCGCACTGAAGAAAATATCATTAATTTTAAATTATTTTTATTAAGTAATTGCGATGAACTCATGAAAATTTTTTACTTACTTTCGAATTTCTATAGCCGCGTACTCAGTATTGACTGCTGCTTGCTGATAAAAAGCAAAATTGTTGCAGCCTTGTTCCCAACCAACCACAATTACATTCATGTCACGCTGCACAAACCATGAATTTTCACAAATTATAATTTGAACTATCGAAAGTAATATTTAAAAAAGATGCATCAACGTGATCTTACCCACTGAAGAAGATAATCTTCCATTTGTCTAAAAATAAAATCTTGTCCACTTCCCAAAAAACCGTGTATTAAGATCGTAGTTCTTCGTTGTGGATCAAAATCCAAAATACTTGGATTAAATTTATTTGAATCGTAGGCAATCCAGTGGTCCATCCGTTTTCTCGATGAGAAGTACAAATTTATTGGTACAGCTTTCGCACTCAAAGGCGATGGCCAGCATGCCAACTGATGTTCTGGCATAGCATATTTCAAATCGTAAAGCGATTGAGCACTTACCGCGCACAGAAACATAAGAAAAGTCGTAAATATTAGACAAATCATTTTTTAAATAAACTAAAATTTTTGATTCGACAGTACTAACTAAAATCTAAAAAAATATGTCTTGTAAAACGAGGGACTTTGACACAAAGTTGAGTCGAGAACTCGCGTTCATTACACTAACCGATTTGGTAAATCGGCTCACGTTTATATGAATGATCCAAAGCAAAACGTAAATCAGTAGAGTCGTGACACAAGTGTAAAACAGTAAAGTCATAAGAAATGATATGATAATATTTATTAGTATATCGAATGTAAACTTCATTCGATGCATCGCTGCTACTTAGAGTGTCAAATTTTACAATTTAATTGAGTAATCTTTAAAAATTATTCCATAGACATTGCATTTATTATGAATATTTATTTATACGGCTATTTACAGTATTATTTTCCATTAATGATTACACAAATTGTGCCAGTTAAAATTTTTTCCATGCAAATGCTACGAAAAATATTTGCTCACGCGCGGTAATAAATCAACAAATTAGTATTTTTGATTTATTGCTTTTTTATTTTCGATGTTATTAGCAATAGATGGTAGCTTTTCAGTACCCAGACGTAATTTATAATTTTGCATGCTCTATTACGACGTGCAAACAACTTCTATTACTTTTAAATCTTAATATCTTTTTGTTATTTTCTAGCTTTTAACTTTCTGGATTTTTCTCATAGCAATGTGTTTTAATTTAACATGTATTTATAATACTGTCAAAGTTATTTACCCAGACAAATGATTTGAAAATCGAGAGGTCTCTAAAAGTGCATTGAAACCTTGTTGAAACGTTATGTCTTAAACAAGATATTTATATTCTATTCAAGTTTATTACAATTTTAAAATCATATTAACTAATAGATTTAATTTTGTAGGTACTTTTCTCGAGTAACGTATTTTTCCTGATCCTAGAGTACTATTATAAATTACAATAGGTCATTGCCACCAGGATCTTTTAATTTGAACCTTTTGTACCTCAATCTATAATTTAAGAATATATCGAAAGCGTCACATTTTTCATTTTAAAACTTATTTAATTTATCGTAAAATCATCCAGATTGAAAAACTTATCTGTTTGGTTAACTGTATAATAAATTGCGAGACCGTGGTAAATAAAATTAACTTTGCTTCACTCTGCCCTCGAAACTATTGTTCCTTCGAAAATTGTTTTTTTGTAAAAATGTCCTTGCTCCCTAAAGATAAAATTCTTTAAATTGAGATCATAATATTTTATCAACTGTTTAATCTAAAATTTTATAATTGAAGGAAAATTTTCTAACAACTTGGTATCAAAATCTGTTAGCGCAGTATCGGCAAAGCCGCTGCAACTGTATCGTATTAAGGTAATACATTCCCATTTCCAAACAATGACTATTACGTTTATATACGTTTTAATCTATATAAAACACGTTTTTAGTTGGCTGAGTATCGGGAAAATATTGGTTGTACTGTCTTGTACGCACTCCAAATTCTTTTGACAGCGACATACAACATTATCTTGTAAATTATTATGATTAGTCGAGATTTAAATTCTGTGAAATATAGTTTATTTTTCATTGAAAAAGTATTTATTATTTAGAATTCAAGATGTTAAAATATTGAATTGTGTCAAAGATTGTTGAGATAAAGTAAATTTAAAAATTTTAAATTAGAAATATGGTGACAATTTAATTTTTTGAGTATTTAATAATTTTTTACTATTAATTACAATAATTACAAAAAAAAATGGTTTCAATTAATTTATCTTGTTATGGTGAAAGATGCTTTAAGAAATTAAACATTTAAAATTATTATTTAATTTATAGAAAATCTAGGAATTAATAAATTTGAATCTGTGTTTGGCATATTAGCTGATCGTTGCTTTTTAATTGCAGTGAGAAGTAAATGAGCAAGATTCTACAGGGTGACCACCAATCTACGAACTAAATCAATTAGAGTCGGGTTTTTTAAACCCATAATTTGTTGGCACCGGTGAATCCATAGCTGCTCAAGAGTAAAAAAAATGAAACTTTCAACGAGCGTGCAAGAATGAATGGCCAAAAACGATGGGCATTTTCTCAAAAATAATTAAGGTGACATTATGATGTCGACAATTCATTAAATGCCTTCAACTTTTATGTACATCGATTGAAGAAGAAAAAAGCTCTAGTATTGAGGTATCTACGATTCTGAGTGGTAGTAGGTATTTCTACGTCTTTACTAGAAGATGAAAAAAGGGATGGAGAAAGAGAGTATAACGGAATAGAAGAAAAACGGAGAAGAGCGTAGGAGAGGTTGAACTACGTCATAATGCGAGTTGCAGCTGAGTACTATACAATACTCGTTGTACCTCGGTCGGAGTTGATGCGGTCGTTTTTGTTTTCTCTTCGAGCGTCTTGTGTTTACCGTCGCTATTGCTCTCCCACGTACATATATAGTAATAAGGTCGCGCAGCAATTTCAGCAGTATATATTGCAGTTTTTGTCTCGTAAGCATTTTTGAGTGTACAGCATGTTGAGCTTATTGAGTGCATGTGGGGTTGGAATCTTTGTGTTATCGTTTTATCGGATAAATTACGTTTAGATGACATTTTTTCTCTTTCGATTCTCACATACATTTTATTTATTTGTTGTATCCTAATGACTGATTATACATTTTTGCAGAGATATATTCACATCTCGTATAATAATTGTTGTCAATAATCATTTTTATTAGACATTCAAGACTGAAACATTATTGTTACAACGTAATCAATAAAATTTGTTGAAATAATGAGGCTGTCGATCGATATTCGATCCGATTAAAGACTTTGTTTCGTTGAATTGTCCAAGAGGACTCAAAGTTCAACTTTTCTCGTTCATTTTCTCGTACATAAAAGTTGGGCTGTTTAAAGCAGATGGTATATAGAAAAGACGCACAGCCGGAGAGAAAAACCACCGACTAAAAAAGTCACCCTCGCCGCTCCCTTTTTTCACGAGCAAAGAAACGGCGGCGAAGGCAAAGAAAAGGGCTACTATGACAAAGCCACTGGCTGACAGCTGGGAAAACCTCGCGATATATGTGTGGCACGAGATGGGATGGTGATGGTGTGGCGTCTCTGCGCTCTTATGTAACGTCGTCATAGTCTTGCCTTGGCGTTTATCAATAAAGGCCACCTAGTAGCAATGGCATTACCATCGCTGAGCTGGTGTATATAATAATATATGTATTCGCAAAAGCTCACCCGATAGTCAGGGCTTGTGTGTGTGTGTGTGTGTGTGTGTGTGTGTGTGTGTGTGTGTGTGTGTGTGTGTGTGTGTGTGTGTGCATGCGAGAAACATATTGCAAGCGTCCCGCAGTGCGATGGATGAGGCTCTTTGCTATATTATATACACTTGGGGTTGTGCACATCTAAGCTTTTTTCCTTGATTTTGTCGTAGTCGTCTTCGTCGACGTTGTCATTGTTGAGAAATATACTCAGTTTCTTTCAGGTGTGGGTTAAGATTTATTAACTATATAAGCCGTTTTTCGCCACGATCGTATCAATTTTTTTCGCCGTAAGGCATGAAAGCTCGCGTACACGAGCTGTTTGGTTTTTTTGCCCATTGTAGCCTGTCGCATAGGTACGCGGGACGTACACGAGCCTATGTTGCACAAATCGCATGTAGTCGCAGTCGCTCATGCAGCTTTATAAATTCATATATTTTTTGTGCTGTATTCATCGCGTAAAACACGGCGGAATTTAGATGTAACACGCTAAATCGATTTCCAACGCGTTAATAAATCAAAAGGTTGAGTTTTTTCTAACTGTATTTGTCGAACGCAGGCGGTGCCGATGCCAACCAATGCTTGCATGAGTAATCACAGCGAGTATAACCATTCGCGTGGCCTATCAAGCCAAACCGACGCGCAACATTTGATCGGATCGCTGCTGCACGCGTATGTGGGTGTGTGTGTGTGCGTGTGTGTGTTTGTGCCATGGGTGTGTGGATTGCGCGGGTGCTTGGCTGCGCACACGTTTGTCGAAAATGTCATGAGCTTTTCGCAACGCGGCCCGGCCACTCGATCGATGCGCGAGCGCGACCGTGTTTAGGCGCAGGGCGTCTGCACCTGTGTGTGTATACGCGAGCGTTACCCACAGCTTACGTAGCTTACAAAGCGAGAATCATCGCACGGCTCATTGATAACGAGGTTTCGCGTAGCTGTACGCACTGCACACGCCTAACCGGCTACGCGCAGACTTGTTTATATCGATTATGCGGTGTACTTTGAGCCGCTGTTAAACGAATTTCACTTACAAACACGTCCCACCGTGAGAAAGAAAAACTTTGCGACGAGCTTACTGAATAATACATTAATTAAGCTGATACTGTGTTGTTATCGAATTTTCTCAACATTTTAATCTGGTGAAAAAGGTAACATATTTTATAAAATCGACCATCGCCTAAAAAAGTTTTAACCTTACTTAATAAAAAATCGCTGCTAATACATTGACTATGAGCTTTTCCTGAAAATGTAATAATTATCATAATTAAAAATGGACTGTTTTTCAAATGATAAATTCCACTATAAGATTTATCGACACATGGATAAATGAATTTTTTATGAAAAACTTGATGTAGTTTTAATGAAATGTAAATACCTATATAGATCGAGAAGTTATCATAATTGTGGGTCGCCTTCGCTAATCTCGAAAGTTGTAGAGTTACAAAAAAAGATTGGATAAAAATATAATCGTAGATTTTGAGTGCAAAAATGTGAATACGGATTTTGAATAGCTATGAGTACTTAATGTGGCTACGACACTTAACGCTCGAAAAATCGGGTATGAGTAAGAGCGAATAAAAATAGTCTCGATGAAATCGACGCAGTTGGCGTGTCACGTCGTCAATGCGCTTGCCATTGATGTGGTGATTCAGGTTGTAGACCGATCAAGGAGAGAGTTCAATTTCGGCTAGACGAGGAAACAATCATTGGTCGGAGCTCATGTAAGCCAAAGTACAAGCTACTACTGCGATTTATGCGTCGCGCGCAGGGGCCCTAGCCGTAGGTAGATAGGTAGATACGTATATACATACAGACAGTCCTCCGATCCGGAGCCGTGCGCTCAGCAATACAACGGCCGACGTCCGATGGCCATGATCGCATGCGACTGCGAACGAACGACGTGTCTTTGTCAGAGCTTTCGGCCGCTTCTGCATGTATATACACTGCTACTGTGCGGTCGTATAGTTTCTCATTGGCGCGCATTGTTTTGCTCCGTCGATATAACGTTGATCGGTCTTTGATTAAGGGGCTATATATCTCATTGTTTTTGGATCGTTAGAGCGCGCGCCGCATGCCGATGTACGAGGAGCCGCGCGACCAGCCGGCCGGCCTCGAGGCGGCAAAGCAACGTTATATTTCATCCATGCAATCTGGATGTTTTATCGATTTTCTGACAACAAGCTGCTCGACGTTCCAGTTATTGTCCTTGCGTACGAGGCTTTTCATGAAAATCGTCGCGTGCGTTATGCAAAAAGCCAAAGACGAGAAAAAGAGCTTAGATCGATATTGGCTACTGCAATGCAAGCTGCAACTTATGGAGTAGCATCGGTGCTTTTTGAATAAGCGCAAAGGAAATTAGACAGCTTACGTAAATGCGAAATTCGCCATTCGTAAAGGTGCATCGCGCAGGTTATTACACGGATGCTTCGGGACACTTGAAAATCGTAGACTGCAAGCTCGTTGCGGGGTCGTAACTCTTGGTGCCTCCTTCCTTACGTATAGTCGTGGAGTTATAGAGGCAAAAATTCGCGGCCAACTCGAGTGGCCGTACAAAGGCCATTAAGCGACCACGTGCATCCGTATGTATACACGGCAAGCCAGAGACACGTTCCTTCTAGCTGTTGATACTGCTATGGCGTTGCGCGCGAACCAGGGGCTCCATCGTTTATGTATTGTATACACATGTATACACTCGCACACGCTTAGGTACAATGCACGTACGATGACCGCAGTGTTCTGTTTACGAATGGACATTATGTACAATACGAGGCTGTACGAGCGGCTGAATGTATGTGTGTGTGTGTGTGTGGGCATAGAACATCGAAGAGCAGCAGCGGCAACGACAGGCCGCCGCAGGCCTTTTGGCCGAACGCACGTTCCACGCTGTCTCGTCCCTCTCACCCTCGTCGCACGCCTTCTATATATAGCTAACACAATGGTGTTGTCTTACGGCTGTGCCGTGCTATGTAGTACGTGTGGCGTACGTATATATGAACGAGAAGCGACGGCGGCGCTGGGGGGTGGCGGTGGCGGCTATTGGCGTACTGCGCGTTGGCTTTGCAACGTGTTTCCTAATGGAATTTCGTTCGAGGCCCAACGCGCTCTTTTGACGTCGATTGCTTTTGCGAGCTTGCGTGTGTTTATGGGCGCGCAAGATACATGCCTGCATCGACTCGTAGCCGACGTCACTGCTCATTATGCACCTCTCGCAATTTTTCGCTTCTATATTTCACAGCGAAAATTTTAACAACATCGGATTTCCTATATCGGATGTGGATACATCTATCTCGAGCTACATAATTCTATACCATTAGATAATCGGAGGCGCGCGGAATTGAATATCAATCGAGGCAAATTCGCCGCGAACATACAGAAAAGGCCGTTCCAAGAACACAGCATACATGGCGCATACATATTCCGGGCCGGCTATTATCCTCGCTCGTTGGCTCCGACTACATTTGTCCATTGGATCAGATGACCGAGCGAAAGACAATAGACGTACGTAAGCTCTGTAATGCCTTCCGGTCATCGTCGCCGCGCAAGCTCCATATCGTCTCGCTCGAGCCGCCTATGCAGCATATCGTACGGCCGCGCGTTGAACAAAGGCCGCTCTCATGTTGTTCGCGTACATTCGAGCCAAATTAAATCGAACTAATTAGTATGTAGTCATATGCGCGTGCAAACCTATGCTATAGCATAGGAGACACAGGGCAGCCCTGCGCATTCTTGTTCTCTAATGTATCGAGCAAACATGCTGATTTCCTAATTAATCATTCAATTATTACTCCATACAAGACGACGCATGAATCATCGTGCGGATTTCGAACCTCGCTCGAATATGTATTTAATATTTAAAAATAACACCAATTATATGAATGTTCTAGAGTACAATTATATCGTATAATCATTCGCACTTTGAAGCAGATACTTGTTACGAATTCGTAATTTTTCCAAATTCGCAATCCAAATAAATTTAATGAACTGGGATAACGCCTAGTGCTAGATTGTAATGATTCTGCGTTAATGGAAAAAATGCGCTCGAGCGCACGAGTGTTAAAGTCAATTTTGTCGTATCTACAGGCATGTCGCTATTGATTTATTTTTATCGAAATTTCACACCAACTGATCCCGCAGCGTACGTTCAACCGTGCGAGTCTTTGTAAGCTTTCATCGTTGCATCGACACTTTTTGGGCCTCAAATTCAAACGATGATTGTTTACTGTAAATAAGAGTGCGTATAAAAGAAAGGAATTAAATTTAAAAAATTGTCAAATAAAAAAAAACAATGGTTTTTTATTGGTAAAGAGCATATAGACATTTTCAATTATACGGGATCACTTGAAGCGTTGATCGCTATTCATTTTGCCGTATCTGAAGAGATTCAAGCGAATACTCTGATTTTTTCAGTGCTCGAGTCACGTGTATAAGTAAATTAAGTGCAGGTAGTAGCACTTCATAATTATAAACCGTCGCATGTTTGCGTGCAGCCGCGTGAAAATTAATTTTATCAGCTTGATGACTGCTGTGACATATCCATTGTATGTAATACCACTTCGATAATTGACACGTTGAGGTTGTTATTTATAACAATATGACCGATACAATTAATAATAAAGATACCTTTTGCGTCGTATTTAATTATCTAGTAATCGATTTGAATATTACAAGCACCGTTGAGATTGATAATAAAAATTTAAAGCTTCTGCTTACCGTAGCGATGATGTGCTTTTCGTCACTTGCTTCTTTGTTTATTGAAATTTTTTTTCATCTATGGAGCTCAAACGTGACACGATTTCGCAAAACTTTATATTTCCATGTACAAGTAATGACGACATGACGTAATTAAATCTGAATATTTTCACAAACAGAAAAAATTGCAAAGCAAAAAAAATTGTGTAAAATCCGAGCATGTTCAGATTTTTATAAACAAGTGGTGTGTCCTCAGCACTTCGAAGAGGCAAAAAAGAAAAAAAGTATGGTGTATAAAAACGAGAATGAATATTTTTGGTTCTTTACACCCTTTGCGAGCACTCGAAGAAAAAAACGCCTGTATACATGCAATGAAGCGCCTACGTTGTCGTGTATCAACGCAAATCCTTTTGCTCGGGAGCGCACAGCAGTATACTTTTGCGCACTGGCGTTCAGTTAAAGAGAAAGAGCTCCGGAGTGAGATTTTTTTCATTCGCTATCTTATTTTTCTACGCTCAGCGCGGGTTAAAAACAGGTCCGAAGTGAAAAATATATCAGTCGCAGCAGCAGTTTCGAGAATAAAAAAACCTTACACTCGTTGATGTATGATGTATGATTAAGAAGTTACATATATTTTGTTAGTGTAATTATGAAAAAGTTGCAATGCAACGTTTTTCTTGTATGTGGACAAATTTACCAATAAATTAATAAAAATGAAACATTCGAAATATATCGTTTTCTTAGTTTTATTGTCAAAAAGCCATAAATGATATAAAAAAGTATATGGATTTATTCATAGTAAAATTTCACTAAGCTGATTCATTGAAGAGAATTCATTTTTAAAAGAAGAGATATTTTGCGATGAGATCTTGGTTCAGCAGATGTTCAATCTTATATGCCAAAGTAAAAATGTTTGCTGCACATGATTATCATAGAAGCAAACAATTGGAACTAATTACTCGCGGTTACGACAAGTGTATGGATTTTTCCGCAAACATACATTAATTTTTGTACTGCTTTCTGAAATTCTGACATGTGCATACTGTCAACATTCGAGAACGACGTAAATCAAATTTTACACTAAAATTATCTTTTAATGACGCGTAAACTAATTTATGTCGCAAATAAACAATTGGCAGTTATTGAAATTTTAAGTTTCCGAGTTTCAATGACTCCCCTTTTCAATTTTAACTTTTCGATAATTCAATGTCATAAAAATAATAATTTATTCACTTTAAAATAAAATATTTGATAAACATTACTTTTGCTTTCTTCGAGACAAAGCTTTGTGATAAACTCAAAAACGAATTTTTGAAGTAGATGCCGGATAATTTTGTTTACATTTATGTGAACTAGTTCTGATTTCCGATATACTTCTTGAAATGTGTGTCTTTTTTTAATTTTTCAGAACATTTTTTATAATTTATTAGCCACTCATCATTTTGAAATAGAAAAATTGTATCATAAAACATGTGAAATAAGTGTTCTTTCAAAAAAACTATAATTTTTAATTCACAAAAAATTTAAATTTCATGGCAATGTCCGTATCTTTATACTTGCTTAATATTCACTTTTCATTCCAGTCCTTAGAGGTCAAATGAAAAAAATTATTTTCTCGATACGACTATGAGGAAATTTCACCACAAATAAGTAAAATGCTGTTTAAAGAATGGTTAAAATAATATTATTTGAGAAGTTGTTCAAAAATTGCGTCATCTACAGCGGCTTCAAGTTTTGTAATGTAAAGGTGTACGAGACTCATCATTGTTAAGAGCAGGTATAAGCCGTCATGATGTTTTATAAAACTTCTTCTTCCCTCTATCTCTCGCTCTCTGTTGCTCTCACTGAAAGTCAAGATAATGACATCTAGAGAAGTGGAAATAATAATTTAAAATTCTGCCTATTCACGAATAAGTAACTTTAACTTAGACCCAAATGAAAATGTGAAGCTCGGATGAGAGAAAATTACGCAATCATCCGTGATCTGTCAAAAACAGAGGAAGAAAAGTATCAAGCTATAGTTGTGAAGGTAGCTTCATAGTTGTAAAAGAGAGCAAAAGAAAAGCTTTACGCTTGCGTATACATGAGAGCTTTCACGGGTTGAGTGACAGAGTCTTACGAAACGAGTAAAAAGAAGGCATACAGCGACGACTACGGCGCGCAGCTAAGGGAAATCCAAGAGTGACGAAGAAAGAGACGCGATCGGCATAAAAAATAAGCGTCACCGCTTGAAGTAGTACGAGGGGTTGGCTAAAAAGAGATGCGAGCTGCAGCAGCGGTGATTGTCACGGATTTAAATCTACCGCTATACCTATCCTTCTCGTACTCGTGCATAGCTCGACGTAAAAAGTTGAATATGTTGACTGAGGAGGAGCTTTTGACGAAGACAATACGCGAGGAACAAAAGGCTGCATCGCTAACTGCGGCTAAGGGCATGGAGGGCGTGTACGTGCATGTATATATATTATTATACACATTATTATACGTATAGAGCAGATAGGAAGCCTCCCTCCCCCAGATAAGTCCCGCAGAATGGAGTGCAACGCGGCATAGAAATTAAGTTTGCTTTGTGCATGCGCAGTCGTAGCTGTAGTGGCAGTTGAGCTGCGAACAGCGATGAACTATTCCGCCAGACTTTCGGCAATAATATAGCTGAGCTGTTGCTTGGTATACGAGCCGGAGAATATCACGAGAGATACAGATGGATAAGTGGGAAAATTAATAAACGGCGGTTGAGTATATCCGCAACACTGCAGCTTCTGCTACCGTTCACCTCGTATACCAATTATTTCTGGTACTTAAGTGGGCCGGGGGCAATTTTTTACGGCTCTCTAGTTTTGTCATGAAAATATTTTTCCCAAAGATTAATAATAATAAAAAACGATAAGACAGTCGGCATCTTGCAAGGATATATCACCAGTCGCTTTCTTGCGTGCAAGACAGTTATATAGCGTAGGAAAATACTCGTCACGTTGGCATGATCGTGGTGGTGGCATGAGCAGCAGCAGCCCCAGCTATCTCTTGGTCGAGGCTCGCGCAATGAGAAAACAAAAGTGAGTAGTCGAGAAAGAAAGAGCGGCGAACTCGCGAGCTCGCCTAACATCATTCCTCTCGCTATACTAAAGCGCCAAGGTATAAGAAGGATAAGCGCAGGGCGAAAGTTTTCGCAGTCCTGCGAAGCCTGGGAAATGGATTTCCCGCGCGGAAACTTATAGCCTTCGGAAGAGAGAGAGAAAGACTAACCCTCCTTGCTTCAAAAACAGACACGTCACACCGGTGTACGCGCATCTCTCGAGACGACACGGCCAAGGCAATACTAGAAACGGCAGCGGCAGAACGACTCTTTAAATTTTTACGCTCCGTTCGCTCCTTCAAATATACATATATTTTTTTTCTCTCCAAGCCCGCAATTCGATTGCTCTCTTTGGACTTTTTATCTCCGAGATGGAAGCACATCTGTATATCTTATTTGTACATCGGAGTAAACGAAGAAGGGCCAGTTACTCTTTGTACTTACGGCTCAATCTGCTCTATAGAGTTTGGAATTTTACTCTAATGAACCAAGATGCTCGAGTTTGTCAGTTTTCAATTTTATTCGCCAAAAATGATATTCATAAAACTCTGTAAAATCGAATACCTTTAAAGACAAAATTTCTCAAAAGTAATATTTGAAAAATATTTAATAATTTTCCAGTGACGTCGTCACGTTCAATATGCGTGAAAATCTAAAATGAAAAATTACGATTGAAGACTTTACGAGCAGACGAATAATAATTATTTCACGATGAAAATTTTCTGAAGCTTTAATCATTCAAATGTATCGACACCCACCGATATACATAGATGTATAAGATGGCTGTGTGGAAATACGATTCGTTTACCAAAGTTAAATTGATACATAGTTGCGTCGTCGTCTTGTTCGTTGTCAGCGACGATTTCCAAGTCCGGCTCGATCGGCCGTGCACTGTATCTCGCTTCTTATACCTATACACGTCTTTACTGAAACATATACATGTGGAATTTAAACCTTTAGGTGTACGTTTACTTACAAGTTTACTACAGATTGAAGCTCATTAATTGGGTAAAATGCGCTCGTGTATTAAGTCGCCGACTCATTAAAAGTAAAATTCCTTACATCGTTACTCGGTGTGTGTACAAGTCGTGTATGTATCTTCGGAAAGCTTCGGAAAATAAACTTTCTGGACTTATCTCCCTCTCTCTTGCTACCTTTTCCTTTCACTCTTTGCAGCGTATACGTTGTGCTTTTTCGTTGACTGTGCAGCCGCAAGACTTTTGATGCGGTGGCTCTCTCCAACGGTGACAGTCGAACTTTTTTACCCATCGACGAAAAAAAAAGCTCACACACGCTCGCTGTACACAAGTTTGAAAAGTAAAGTATCTTTTAGCCCGACGCTAGCCGTTGAAGAAAGCTCGGCTACAAAGTTTCGTCGGCGGGGGGTCAGGACTCTAATTAAGCGAGTTTGCTCGAGAATCGCCTGGCAGGCAGTTCCTCGAGGGCGCGAATCGAGAAGTGGTCAGTGTTACTATAGCGTGGCCAGTAGTGCTAGTCGGCTGTATTAGTAACGGACGTCGACTAGTTGGTCGGATCAAACGATACCGAGAAGTAGACGGAGTCAAAGGGCTCTGTGGTTACAATTGCTCTCTGTATCTGGCCCCGTCGCTTGGAATTCCTGATGATGCTGGTTTCTTGAGAGCAGATACATATGTAGCGCCGTGGAAGCTAGGAGTCAGGGAGCGAGGACACTCCACTCAAGATAATGTTGAACGAGAGTATGCGCACGAGTGTACTAAAACCATGTGCGAGAGAGGGAAAGATGTCGTCGGGGCTTTAAAGAGCGACGACGAAAGCTTCTGTCTTCTTATACTCCAACTCCTCGTCTCGAGTTTTCAGTCATTTTGATGATTGATGTACCCTGACTTTAGCACCTGTAAAACTCAAGGGATACCAGAGGAACGTATTATTAATATATATTTCACTTGAAATCATTTACATTTTTTTTAATTTCCGGTAGTTCAATAATAATAACAAAATAAAATAGACAGTATGAGAGCATCACGGTACCTGTACATAATTGAACCATAACATTTGATCGACTTTCGTTAATTATACGGCTTCAACGCAGAAAAAAAGCTTCCTCTATGAGAAAGCAAAAAATGTATTGAGATGATACGAAAACATCGCCAATTGACGCTATGCCATTAGTATGTAATAAGTAAGTTTTCCTGAAAAATGTCTCGTCTCTTGGTGCATGTGGAAGCTGAGCGTGCTCGCATACGTAACGCATTATAACGAAGCTAGTGAGCGAGCGAGAGAGAGAGCCTCATCAAGGTGGAAAATTTGTAGTGTAGCGTCTCAGACGATGCCTTAATGGCACTCAATTTCCATAATTACGAGGTCCTCCTTCGAGAGAGGGAAAGCAAGAGAGAGAATAGAGAATCTCTATATAGAAACACAGTGGCAGTGGGTACCGCAAAGCCGCACGACCAGCTTGTACACGACGTACATGAAGAGAGAGAGAGAGAGAGAGAGAGAGAAAGCATACATAGGAGAGGCAGCTACGCACGATACCTTTCGAAGCTGCAGAAGCGAGGAAGCAAGTGAGAGAGGCATCGATCGCGTTTCCGAATAATATAATTTTCAACCCATATTGTTTACAATTTTATAAAAAGTATCCACTGTAATGTGTCGCTTGTATATAATTTTTATCGTAATCTCTAGATGAACATTATCAGTTACTACTTTTTTTGCGCATAATTATGGGTCAAAATAATACTTTTTTACAAAACCGTGCGCACGTATGTCACCGATCTTGACGCGCTTTTGGTATGTTATAGTACATGGTAAAAAGGTCTCAAAAATCAAATTTTAGACCCCCTCCCCCCTCCTACCCCCCACTTCCGGTATAAACGTCCATTCTCGATCTATATTTTTTCTGAAGGCTTGAAGCAATTAAAAAATCTGAAAAAATTCGTAAAAATACTTTTCAACAATCCAAACAATCTTGAATTTTTTCAGAGTTTTTGAGAGCTTCAGGCCTTCAGAAAAAATATAGATCGAGAATGGACGTTTATACCGGAAGTGGGGGGTAGGAGGGGGGAGGGGGTCTAAAATTTGGTTTTTGAGACCTTTTGACCATGTACTATAACATACCAAAAGCGCGCCAAGATCGGTGACATACGTGCGCACGGTTTTGTAAAAAAGTATTATTTTGACCCTTATATATTAATTAATGTAAAGGTTGAGTAAGACAGATGAGGTTTCAGAGTGGTATTTTCACAGATCTTACTACCTCCATGCAAGCGAGTCACTTTTACAAAAGCACATAAAGCTTTTCCCGTTCATAGTGCAGAAGATCGAATTTTGAAACTTCAGCTGTGGTTAGTGAAAGTTAGAAGTCACTCTTAGCTGTGAGTGTTGGGTGTCATACCAAAATATCTTAAGTTTATAACTTGAGCGCGGCGAGTATAATATATTTGTACAAAGGCACAATAGCTGCTGCATTCATTTCTCTTACTGCTGTGTGCAAATCAGCAATCATCTGCGTGTGTCTTCTCTCTCTCTCTCTCTCTCAACAATAGATTGTTCGACTTGGCTTTTACCATAAATATTGTCTTTTGAGCCTAGTGTATTACAAACGCGTAGAATAATTCGCGGAATAAGCGCGAGCTGCAGGTGCGGGTGCATGGGAAGCTGGGGCTGGATAATTCTCTAATACATAATTCGCTTGCATGCGCGACATTGCATAAGCTGTAAATATTATACAGTCTATTGAGGAAACAGCAGCAGCAACGAGTTGTTCTGGTAGTTTGCCAACGAAACTATGTAGGTACGGCAGGAATGAATCTCTTACTCCTACTCTAGCTTTGGTCTTCGGTTGTAGCGCTAGATATGTCTATATATCTGTGAAGCTCGTGCCGCGAGAGTGTGAGGGGCCAGAGACTGGTATGAGAGCAAAGGACGTTATTGCTACTACTGCGCTGGCCTGTTATCTCGAACTCTAATTAGCGTCATTTTCCATAGCAAAACAAACCTCGGCGGATGAATGGCTTCATTAGTTTTGCCTGCTGCTGCGTACTGCAATCGCAGCTATCTTGCTATATTGCAAAGCCGTGTGATCGCTACCGACCTCGTCACCATTGCTGTCATGGGATCCGTGGGTCTCCTTTTTTGTACAATCTAACCCTTCTTCGTGGTATAAGATGGTTCTATTCTGTTCTAATACAAACGATATTGTTTTAGTTTTACTCAAATGAAACTATTCTTCATTTTTTTATCATAAGCGTACAGAATGAAATACTTTCAGTAATACTATGGAATTTTAAAGAAATCGGGTTGAAACTTTTTAAGATCAGCAAAAATAGTTTATAATGTGACAAGTGTGTGAAAACAAATGTCTCATCCAGAAGTCATTTATTGAAAACACTTACATGAGTCTACTTCCTAGTCCACCAGTTACATATGATATGTTTTAACAACGGAAGGTCAATGGAACAGAGTTTTCATAGACGGTCAAAGTAAGAAAAATCGAGTTTCTCACATGAAGGGTTAAAAAAGTAATAGTATATCATTAAGGGGACCTCCCTCCTCCAAATTGAAAAAAAAATGTTTTTTCAAAGATTTATTTGTAATAGAATAAAACGACGTATCTTAATGAAACTTTTTATATATACTTTATTGACCTTATACTACATAAATAAAATTTTTTATAATTTTTTGCCACCCAGTGTCATCTGCTAAAATTATTTCAAAAAAACACGAAAAAACCGCGGCGGGAATGATTAAGAAAAAACCATTAATTTTATCACCCTGAAATTTTAACACAATAATCTGCCCATGTTACTGCTCAGAATGAACTAGAATGGACATAATCGGCATAATATTTTTGGAGATATAAACAATTTTCGAAAAAAAAGTTCGATTTTCGAAAAAACGCCGCTATTTCTTTATTTTTTAACCAATGATTTTCATTCTAGTTCATTCTGAGCAGTAACATGGACAGATTATTGTGTTAAAATTTCAGGGTGATAAAATTAATGGTTTTTTCTTAATCGTTCCCGACGTGGTTTTTTTTCGTGCTCTTTTAAAGAAATTTTAGTAGACGACACTGGGTGGCAAAAAATTATAGAAAATTTTTTTTATGTAGTATAAGGTCAATAAAGTATGTATAAAAAGTTTCATTAAGATACGTCGTTTTATTCTATTACAAATAAATCTTTGAAAAAACATTTTTTTTTCAATTTGAAGGAGGGAGCCTTAAACGTCGATTATTTACATTTTTCTCTCGCTTCTTAAAATTGCACCCAATACTATCCTATTGTAATATTTTATGGAATCGAGAGTCTACGTAGCATCCAAAATACATCCACCATCACCCAATAGATAATATTTTAATTACTCTATGTCACCCACGTTCTCACCGGTGAGTGCAGCTGAGATGTAATGCAATTAGTGAGCCATATACTAAAGGCGGTCGACCATCTAATCGTTAATATCACCAATATGAGTATTCAATTCCTCGTTGAAATCTCTTGGAATATCGGGAAATTTTAAACATTAAAACTCTAAGAACAAGATGTTTTAATTTTTTTGAAAATTACAAAAATTAAGAAGAAAAGAATTCATATTATAAGGAATTTCCGAAGAAAAAAACGAATAGAAGTTCCATGAATTGATAACGTAACCCATTTAAGAAAAATCCAAGAACTGAGATTACAAAATATATTAATAGTTTCTTATGTAACAAGTCTTCCTCCTCACGCACTAGTTGCATACCATATTTTCTTATATTCCGTGAGAAAAACGTGGTTTTTGTGTCACTGGAAGGTTAGAAAAACCATATTTTACGAGCAGAGTGTTAACTGATATTTTGCAAATGCCAGAATAGGAGATGATTCAGACTCTGAAAGCACTTCATCCATGGAACTTGATCCACCATCAAACACTTCACAATCAATCTACTCATCATCCTCTTTCTCCATCTAAATCTATCTCAGCAGCAAACTCAATAAATTCCACCAAGCCTTCACAATCCATTAACAAAAGCTCCAACAGCTCTACTCAATCACTCACTCAAAAAGAATCCACCCCTCAACCCTCTCCAGTCTATTCTAAAACCAACTGTGGTCCTTTTATAGTCTTTATTAAGCCCAGATCCTCCTCTACCTCCTCGCCTTCATCCTTAAACTCTACAACTATTGGACGTCTACTTTCTCCTTCTTACAGCCACAATCTCATCTCTATCAAATCCTCTGGCAAAAATAAAATTACAATCTCTCTTAAAAATAGTTTTTCTACTTATAAACTTATTTCAGATAACATCTTATTTCAGAACAATTTAAAAGCATCCATTCCTTATCATAGACTGTTGAGACAAGGGATTATCAGAGACATCCCTAAGGATCTCAGTGATAATCATATTTTAAACTCTCTAGACTCACACATTCTCGTAACAGGTGTCAGACGCCTGAAAAGAAGAATCAATAGAAATCCCTCAGAAACAAAACTTGTCGACACTAACTCAATTCTTCTGATTTTTAATGGTCAATCTCTTCCAACCCATGTGAAACTCTTCTCTGTCATACATGAAGTAGAACAATTTATCTCTCCAACAAAAATGTGCTATGCCTGTTTCAGGTATGGCCATCTAAAAAGTCTTCGTAAAGGCAAGTGCCTATGCTCTCACTGTGACCACAAGCAACATGACCCCTCTGACACTACTCTGCTCTAGACATAACTTACTTCCTCTATGCATCGACTACCAGGGTGAACATTTACTGACAGATCAAAACTGTCCTGAATACATCTTTCAGAGGAAAGTACATCATTATGTTGCAATTCACAATATATCTATTCAAGAAGCACTAGCCTTCTTACCCACTAATGATCCCGCTACGCATATCTCTTGCTCTGTACAGGTCGTCAAACTCTCTACATCCAAAAATACATCCTTGCCTCCTACTTCAAATTCTCAGCATTTTTCCCTCCTTCCTCGTCATGATTCAAATTCTCTTCAATCTTCCCTACCACCAAGAATCACTTTCAACAGCAGCAATGCTACATACTCTCCATCACACCAACTCTCTGTTTCTTCGTCTCAACGCAAAACTTCATATGCAGCTTCTCTTAACTCTCGCTTTATGCCTCTTCATCATACCCACATTCTTGAGCATCAGATTGCTTCTTCTCCCACTGAAGCTCACCCTCCACAATCTCATCATCATACCTCAACTAACACCATTCATTCAAGCTCTCCTACCTTACTTTCTGCCTAAAACTCATCTTCTAACTTCTCTCATCTCTTTCTCGTTCAAACTCACCTTTCCCTCATTCTCAATTTTCTCGTTGCTCATCTCAACTTGGTTCCCAATCTGACGAAAACATCTTATTTCAATCTTTTTAATATTCCAACTCCGATATAGCTCACTTACTTACTGAAATTTTCCACACAATTTTACTTCCTCGTCTCATTAACTCAAACCTATCATCATTCTTTCCAATCCTCATTAGCCTATTATCCAACTATCAAAAGAATAATGGATTACACAACCCAGCCTAGAAATAATCCTTTGAATCTTCGCATTCTGCAATGGAATTGCAATGCATGTTCAAACAAACGTCCATTCATAGACAATTTCTCAATCGACTATGACATCATAATTTTATTTGAAGCCAAATATAACCCTGATTACATTCTTAAAATAAAAAACTTTGTAGTCACTCGCAAAGATCACCCTGATCATAGAGGTGGTGGTATCGTTATAGCTGTAAACAAAAATCTCGAATTTTCTATTTTAAATAACATCACACACATACCTCATGGATTTGAAACTCTAGGCATCTCTGTGAAGTACGAAAACAACAAACATATATCCATCGTAGCCATCTACAGACCCCCCTCAGTAGATATCTCCCACAATCTTCTCAACAGGTTCTTTAACTCTCTTCCTATCCTAGACGCTTCATTTATATGTGGTGACTTTAACTGTCATCACCCCTCTTGGGGCAGTCTTCAGATCGTATCGGGAACTTAATCAATGACTCTTTCTCTGATAACAATATGCTGCTTTTGAACGATGGCTCGCATACCTTCATTAAGAAATCTAACCCCAACAGTCTAACTCACATAGATCTCTCTTTTATTTCCCCCAATCTCTTTCCTCTGTGTCGTTGGGAAACACTAGACGAAAATTTTCTCAGCGACCATCTTCCTATCATTACACAAATAAACATCCCTATTTTCAACTCTCCAAAATCCATAAATAGACATTTTCTCAAGAAATGGCACGGCCTTGATTGGTCAATTTTTAAAATAACCCTTGAAAACTTTGATTTAGGTAACCAAACTCAACTCAGCACATCTGATTTCTACACAGATGTTATTGATCAAATTACTGGCACGATCAACGACATCCTGAGTCTGCGAGATTCTGCAGAGTTTCACCAACATCATAACGTTCAGTTAGTCAGAGCGGAAATACGCTTGACAGTCACCAGACTGATGTCTAACGAGTGACCCTGAGGAGGGTCGATGTTATTTGTTTGCCTCTTATTTTCCAAATTTTTGCAACTCTACGTTTAGTCCTGAAAAGGACTAGTTTCAATGGAGGCTATCAATTTATGTAGGATGGCTGGCTGTGACCAGATGTGACCAATGTTGACCAGCTAAGACCGTTGGTGACCGTCTGCAGCTGATGAGTAGTCCTCAGCAAGGTCAGCCTTCTCGTGGAGATGAAGGTCCGAATGACCGATGACGTCGTTGTTGGCTCGGGATCCTTGGCTGTCAATTGACTCGTGAGAGTTGAGTGACAAAAAATCTGATCACTTTTCTGTTCCAACTTGTAAATTTGAGCAGTCAAAAGTCGATCCACTTTTCTGTTATCACTTGTAACAAGTCGAACAGTCAAAAGCTGATTGATTTAGGTCGTGAGGCACTTGTACTAGTACTCTAAACTCGACCTTTTCTCTTGCAGGCACGACTTTTCAGTGGCACCGCGCCACCTGGCGGCCGAGTCGGAAGTTTGAAAAGTCAAAAAGTGGGGAGAGGTGATGAAATGATGACGCGGTATTTGTAATTTGACCAAGTTCACTATTGAGAAGTTGCCCTAGGTCAAAACTCTCGAGTGCTCGTGACACGAGCGCGAGGACGAGAGTCGATGTGCTCTGGCTGGCTGCCGAGAGACGACTTTCCTTGCTTGGCCGCTCGCTTATATAGCAAGCAAGAGCGCGCTGATTGGCCGTCGGCGCAAGGTGGGGACGAGTGCAGCAGTGCACGTCATTTGAGTGGGGACGCACGCAGTGGTCTCGTCTAGCGAGTGGGAATAACATCTTAACAATGATAAAAACAACAATAATACTAAACTAATACGTATAATCTGCCCTCCCCAACCCCCCTGGTGGGACTCAAACTGCACGGAAGCAAATGAAGTGAGGAAAAAAGCTCTCCGTAACTTCAGGAAAAACTCTAACTTATTAAATGAACTCATTTCTGCTGAAGATAATGCCAAGATAGCCTTCCACACAGCCAAACGAAATAGTTTTAAAAATTTTTGTGAATCTATTAACCCGCTCACTCCTGTAAATCAAATATGGAATACTATCAAAAGATATCGCCACAGATCTCTCACCGCTGACTCCGCCTCCAACACTGAAAAAATATCATCACTATGCTCAACCTGATTCCATCTCTATGTCCCCCTTCATGTTTCAAACCTTTCTTTCCTTCTTCTTTCACACTTTCATCCGATAGCTCTGAGTTCTTCTCTAAACCCTTTTCACTTCACGAACTCCACTCAGCTCTTCAAAACTGTCACAAGAAGATTCAATCAGCTCCCGGCCTAGACAAAATCGATAACCTCATAATTTCTAAACTCCTAGAAAACATACTCCTTATTCTCTTAAAAATCTACAACGAAGTTATAACAAACAGTTTTTTTCATGAATCGGGGAACGATTTCAAAATCTTTTTTATCCCGAAAGCTAACACAGGCAAATTCCGCCCTATTTCGCTCGCTCAATTTCTTCTCTAAGTCTGCGAAAGACTTATCCACAATTGCCTGATTTGGTGGCTCGAACATCACGAGCTCTGACCAGAAACACAATTTGGCTTCCGTAAATCCAAAAGCTGTATAGACAATTTATCCATCCTTACCTCTGTTGCATACACATTTATGGCAAAAAGAAAATTCACCGCATGTCTTTTCTAAGATGTTAAAAGTGCTTTCGACGACATTAACAAAAACCGCTGCCAAGACATTGGCAAGGAGCTTCCTCCATAAAAGTTATTTACGATTAATATTAATTTAAAAAAAAAATTTAGCATATCGTTATTTTGTATATTTTTTACCATAAGTTAGTGCATTTACAAGAAAATTCGAAAAAAATTTTTTTCGAAAATTAAAAAAAAAAAAAAAATTTTTTTTCTGCGTGATCAAAATAAAAATTATACGGGCTTCATCCTTAAGACATTCGACAATAAATACAATTTAATTCAACACGATTCACCGTCCCGTTTTCTACATAATGCTCTGCACACGGCACACACACACGGCACACACACACACACACACACACACACACACACACACACACACACACACACACACACACACATACACACACACACACACACACACGATCGATTTTTCGCCTGGTGTGGTCGAGCCTGTGCCCGAGGTGGAGCGGGTACCACTCAAAAAAGAAGACCCGGGCTATGTCATCAGCCTCCGAAGC
>CACVKI010143994.1:0-14829 GCA_902732785.1 Trichogramma evanescens
CAAGCAAAATATCCTCAAAACATGAAAATCCAACTTTGAGGCCCTGAAAATTCAATAGGGTTGGACCTAAAGGGCTGAGATGTTCAGGATTTTCAGTTTTCATTGTGTTCTTGAAGAGTACATGGTTAGTTTCAACTTCATTTTTTAGCCTGCAACACCTGTTGTGGAATAGCCCATGTATACGTGTCTATGAGTGTGTGTCTTCTTAAGGGAAGTCGAAATTTTAATCATGTTATATTAACATACAATGAACGATAACTACTCAATGCACTAATTTAATACTTTAATCCATCAATAAACATCAAAATTTTTAATAAAATAAATTTAAATAAAAACCACGAATCAAACAAGTAAAAGTCGAAACAAAAAAAAAAGTAAAAAATAATCAGCTGTTTACGAACAGCTGCAAGATGTGAAACGTCTTTATCAATTAATTAAAGAAAATTAAAGAATTAAAAAGTAAAAGAAGTAAAAAAAAAGTAAAAAACAAACTAGAAACTAGAAAATCAAGAAAAAATAAATTTAAATAAAAAACCACGAATCAAACAAGTAAAAGTCTAAACAAAAAAACAATAAAAGAAATAATAATGAAAAAAGTCAAATAAGTAAAACAAAACTATAAAAAATCCAAAAACATGAATCAATAGTGAAAATTAGAGACCAAACTAGAAACTAAAAAAACAAGAAACTAGAAAAAAACTCAGAAAATCCCAACACAAGCATCGATGTTTCACATCTGGTGCAATTATGCTCAAGAAACAACTCTGATTTTAAGAGTAAGCACTCATTCATTATTTTCGATTTTTTATAGTTTTGTTTTACTTATTTGACTTTTTTCATTATTATTTATTTTATTGTTTTTTTGTTTCGACTTTCACTTGTTTGATTCGTAGTTTTTTATTTAAATTTATTTTTTCTTGATTTTCTAGTTTCTAGTTTCTTTTTTACTTTTTTTTTACTTCTTTTACTTTTAATTTTTCAATTTTCTTTAATTAATTGATAAAGACGTTTCACATCTTGCAGCTGTTCGTAAACAGCTGATTTTTTATTTAGGCATACCCAGACATAAATAAATTCAATGTCATGATTATATTTAAATATTTCTGGAAAAAATTCAATTAATTTGCTTACGTACTTGCTTGTATTTCTGTATTAGCTTTCAATACAGCAACTTCTTTATCGTCAGTTGTAATTGGAGTCACTTCCAATTGCTCGGATACTGCTTCGACTGTTGCAGTCATTATTTGTTCAAAAAACTGAAAATGACAAAATATATACCCAAAGACTGCGAATAGTTTTCTTTTCATATCAAATATTTGTAACATACATTCATATGTAAAATTCGTGAATTCTTTTAATTTTTTTTTAAATTTAAAAAAGCCAGTTTTTTTCATTTGATTTTCGTTTCAATTGTATATGCATAATTTACCATTTTTTACGTGGCAATACAAATTCAAACTCTATCACGCATGGCGTTAAACATTAAATAAAAATGCTTATTGATCAGTGATAATGTACCACTAATTGCACCCACCCCCCTCGACAGACTGAGACCTTGACGTAGCTCGGGGAGTCTAGCTATGGGAATCAGCTCGTAGGCAGGGGGCAGAAGCCCAAAGCACCACCCAAGGAAGGGACGCTGGAGTCATGAGGGCAGAAAAGACGAAAAGGCTCTGGTGATACTCACTAGTCAGGGCATCTGTCAGCGGGAGAAGGTGCTCCGATGAGGGTATAAGCGTGGCTAGGGTGCCAGACCCGCCGACCAGGGCAATCGTCGCAGATAACTATCCAGACGACCATCTCACCCGGACGGAGTGGCTGCTGCTGCAGGAGGTGGCCATGGGCAAGATTGAAAAGATCGCCGAGGAGCCCCTACCTGCATTCGGTGATCCACTGTTTCGAAGGGGAGCCATCATCGTTGTCGCGAAAAACATCTTCTTCAGGGACTGGATGGAGCACTTTGTACCGAAACGCAGTTCCTGGGACGGGGCGAAATTGAAAGTGGTCAGCCTGGAGGCACTTAAAAAAAACCTCCAAGGCTGTCATCATGGTGCCTAACGATTTGACAGTAAAACAATATTCCAGCGCATAGAGCGCCAATGCCCGGGACTAAGAACCAAGCATTGGCGTGTATATGTTATATGCAAACCCCGCTTTGATTAGGCATTGCTGGTTTTTCCTAAAAAACTTTAGGCGTGGCGACTATTGCCTTGATTGTTTAAGAATTTTGTTTAACTTTAACGGCATTGCTGTTATGTCCTAAAATCATAGGCATTTCTGTTTTTGCCTAGGCAAAAGCGACTTTCGCCTAAAACCGATTTTTGACTAATAGCGGCGTTTGTCTGTAACATATGGCCGATTCTCTGTGAAGTCGAATGGCCAAAAAAATTTTTTTTCTGCAAATATGAAAAACTTGTTGTATTTGATGTCAGATTTGTCCCAAAAAATTTTTAGAAAACTTGGGGCCTTCTATGACACTTTTTCAGAGGCCCGAAGTTGGCCATTTTAGCGTTTTTTCAAAATTCGTGAAAAATCACAAACATTCAAATAATTCCCAGATTAAAGTAGAATGATTTAAAAGTAAAAGTGCTCCCAAGCTTATTTGTTGGAAATTGTCCAAATTTTCAGAAAAAAATCATTCCAAAGTGATTGGAGCTGCCTAAAGGCGAATAAACAAAGAAAAACTTGAAAAAAACAAAAAATAAGAAATCTAATCGAGTTCGAACCGGACTTTCATTTCCTAAACTATGTATACAATCAATATGTGTCGAAAAACGTGCAAAAAAGGTCAAAAATAGGCCCAAAATGACTAAAATCACCAAAAACAGCCATTTTCAGATTCTTTTTCAGGTGCTTGAAGAGCATTATAGGTTTGCTTAAAATACCACCAAATTCTGTAGTAATTGTTGCTACTCTAGTGAAATGTCCCCTTAAACTGCATTAAACTGTTATTGCCGTTATTTGATATTGTTATTTTTTCTTTTTAGGTTTATTAGTTAGACATATTAAGCTCTCTTTAAGTCTTATTCATAGTTGTACAACTTCAAAGCGCCAAAAACCCACCTTTGATTTGCATACTTTAAAAAAATTTTAAGTCATATAGAACTGGAGATACTGCTCTATAAAATTTCATCGACCAGAGATACGGCTGTATGAGATACAGTATGTTTTTTCGCTAAGTTTCGGTCCTGTTGGCCATAAAATGTTCCTAGCCTAATCCAAAGTCATTTTGTACTCTTTAACATGATGAAATCTTCACGCCTTTTAAATAAATGTCACAGCAATAAAATGGCAACAAAGGCGGTGTTAAAGTCAATTTTATTAAAATAGTACGGTGAATTTAAGTGCATAATCACACACTTCCATTACCTAGTCAACGTTTCGCTGACCACTTTGTCGGCCTCTTCAAGACTATATTGCCGTTTTATTTCCGTTACATGTACTCTTTGAAACTAAATAGTTCGTTGTGGGGGTACGACGGCTTTATTGAGAGTAAAATGACACAACCCGTTAGATAAATTATGAAAATGTAATTTTGTCATATTTTTCGATGTTTTTAAGCATTTAAGTAATATTTTGGTATTCTAGAAAGCTTGTGTGTCATATTCAATTTTCCAACTAGTATAAAAATTAAATTTTCATGCTATGCTTATAATGAAAAAATATACCCGAAAATACTACTTTCATGCATTAAAATACCGAAAAGTATGACAATATTAGACTTTTATGATTTTTCTAACGGTTTGCATCATTTTATTCATATTAAGGCTTTTTGTAATGTCGCCTACAAAACGACAACAAAAAATACTTGAATTTCTAAAGGCCTCAACTGCAACTGTCACTTTTTCTCAGCAAGCCAACACACGCACATACAAGACGCTCCAATTTGAGCGAGTTTATCGAACAGCAATAGACTGGAATTTCACACCTATTTACGACCCTATACAAATACAGATGGTTACTTTTTCAAACAGACGTTCGTATTCTATCTAGATACGTTTCCAACATTCTAGAACGTACTAGAACTAATTATTATAAACATAAATTATCATGGAGCAATAATCTCCACACAACAACAAATGAGCATCTCTCTTGATCAAAGATCAATAGCGATGATCGTCCATTTCCAGTCTCTGTTTTCAAATCATCTCCTTACCAATAAATAATAAAATTAATAAAGAAAATGCAACAATCGGCTAATGCGTGTGTGAAGCCGACGGAGTCATCTAAACCAATAACGGAAAGCTAAGTACAACAATTACATTCAAATCCAAGTAAAAACAAATAATGAATCAATTAATGCCCATACACATCATATAATATGTAAGTACTGTGTTCGAGAATATTCGAAAATCAGTTGGAAAACAGAGAGAGACAGACTTATAATTCACCGTTAAACGGGCAAGTACTAACTCTTAATAAGCAATAAAATCTAAGTGCCGAAACTCACGCATCTGATGTCTCCTCAAGACACCGATTCCTCTCCGAAGGTGCGAGAAAAGACAAAAAGATCCAAGGCTACGTGGACACTTAGTTCACATAAAAACGTAAAGTCCCCCCGGAAGTTACATATCGTAACCGTAATAATAAACTATACAATTATGCAACATAGTACAAAATAACCTTCAATTTGGTTATGCTAAGAACATTTTATGACCAACAGTAAGATCTGGAAGAAAAATTGGCGCTGATCATTGAATGCTATAGAAATTCGTATCATACGGCCTGGGGTGCTCTGATATCAGCAGCAGGGGCGAAGCTGCTGGAGAGTCTGGCCTCCTCGAACCTCGTTATTCTGAATCGGGGCAATAGACCCACTTTCAGGAGTGCGGGCAGAGAGTCGGTCATAGACTCCGATCACAACCAAATTCATTTTGCATTATCAGCTTTACTACATGTTCGAGTTGTGAACGCCCTTACACGTTATATATTGTAACGCGCATGCGCGAAAAACGAGCGCGTGTCTCTACCCTGAGTCACACGTAACGGCCAAACAGAGTTGCACAGAACGTCAAGACGAGAACATCGACTCCTCTCCCAGTCTTATTAACGGCTTGTCGAATTTAAATAAATCAGTATTAATTTCAACAAATTGTTGTTTCCTCCTTGATAAACCTTTCTTATCTCGAGTAAGTATGAGACACTCAATCTACTGACTGGAGTCAGCTTCAATCTCATTGTATTGAACCCGACAACTTAGCCATAATCAAGGCTTAATTCTCATAATGGTGACCCTGTTAGAACAGCATCTCTAGGAAAAACACATTTTGAGGTATTATACCTAGTTTGATCTGATTTTTTTTTGTCAACTTTTGGCTTGCCGAGTGAGAGAAGTTCAAGTTCTTTATCTTGGCTTACAGTTCAGTGTTGGCAGAGGTCCAGCCCGCGGCGCAGTTTTCGATTTGCTGTTGTTTTTTGCCGCTGCGTAATTTCGAGCCAACAACACCTGTTGCTCGAGTTCTGGCGAGATCGTCGTCATTTGCCGTTGCTGCTAAATTTTGAGAGACAACAACACCTATTGCTCGACTTCGGTGACATCATCATTTGCCGTTGCTTCTTAATTTCGAACCAACAGCATCTATCTCGACTTCGGTGAAATCATCGTTTGCCCGCTGCTGCTGATTGACGAGCCGGAGAAATCATCGTTTGCCCGTTGCTGCTTATTGACAAGCCGGAGAAATCATCGTTTGCCCGTTGCTGCTGATTGACGAGTCAGAGAAATCATCACCAGCTCCATCGTGCTTGGCAAGTGTAACTACCATTTGTATCCTTTGACCTGTTGCTGCTCATGGACGGGGCTAAATTTTCCGACGACGAGGTGTCGTACCGAGATTTGCGAAACTTGGCGTGGACGTAAGTTCGTTTTATTAATTTCGTCGACTGTATCCATTCACGTTCATGTTTCTTGTACTAATTTAATAATACGATATATTTTTGCAAGCATAGTTTTTGATGATTAATAGACTTTATCATTATTGGGAATTATCTGTCTTTTGCGATTGACACCTGATACTGCCATGTTGCATTGTGGGTCATTTGTTTGGAGCGGAAATTCTCCTATATAGTATTTTTCTTTCTTGCGAGGATGTTGATTTATATTGTTTAAGACGTGTTCACGTTGATGATCTCCGATCGTTGTGGAAATTGGTCTGGGGTTGTTTCGAATGATACGTGTAGCCGTAGCAAGAGTTTGTTATTTGTATGCAAAATTCTAGTAATTCGAATATTATATTTGTGTGAGTTTCGTGATTGAAAACTTGATTTGGTATTAATCAGTACAAAAATTGTCATTTTCGTTAGTTTTTCTTTTGTGAACTGCACATGAGATGAGCGGCACAAAGCTCTAGTCGAGGTATCGAGCAGAGCCACTTTAGTTTTTGAAGCCAGTAACTGAACTCGCACTTATCCTCGATAAATTAATCGTACGTAAAGTACTGCAGCGTAAGCGAACTTGGAGGCGTCTGACAAGCCGTGTAGTTTCAAGTATGAGTCGCTCATAACGCCGATAATTTTCGCAAATCGACCTCGAAAGCTCGCCTTTGCTCTGTCTCGGCCGCAGGCAAGGGTGCGTCGCACTCTTCATTCAATAGCCACAGAGACTGCATAAATATTTTAAGTGGAATTAAGACAGGAGAAATCCAGCCTGAGGCATCGAACATCCCTGCAATGCTCGATAACACTTTGCGTTTAGTTATCGAGCCAGCCAACGGTTGCAACACAACGTTGAAACGAAAAACGTTGGATTGCAGCTCCCATACAAGTCCAAGCACGGAGCATCCGAGCCCAACTTTCAGCGTCGCTTCCTTGGCAAGCGAAGGAGTTTCAAACGAGCCCAGTAATCTCGAGTCGTTCGTCATCCACTTAACCAAGCAGAAGCCTCCCGACGCAAGCAAGGAGTTTAATTGATGTCACTTATTTACGGCCGTTTTCAAGTCAAAATCCAGACAATATATCGTCCATATAAATTTCACTGTGTATAATAGGCAGAGCTAGTGAAAATTTGTCTACATTGTCCTCAGCCAATCTTTGTAGAGTACGATTGGCTAAAAAGGCCGAGGATCCACATCCAAACGTGACCGTAGTAAGCACGTAGTGTTCTATTTCATTATTCGGATCTTCTCACCACAGAATCGATTGCAACTTCCAATCATCTGGGTGGAGATTTACTTGCAAGTACATTTTAGAAACGTCAGCTACGAAAGCTATCGAATAGCAACGCCAATGGGCCAACACTAGCACGAGTTGCAGCAGTAAATCACCACCGCGTGGTGGGGTAAAAAGTAATGCGAGCCGCAATCTTGAGGTTCGATAGCGACTTTACGCATTTGATCGGATTCGATCATTTGAGCGATGGCAGCTCTGTATTCAGTTCGAAGCGTTGGATTTCGAATAAACTTTCTCTCCAAAGAAAGCAAACAGCTGAAAGCGATCTGCTGAGAGTTGACCCAATCGATCGGAGCTTCCACCTTTTTCGGCAGTCGAACTTGATATCGACCATCTGATAATCGAACTGTGTTTTTCTTGTAGTGTTCTTTGCATAGTTTGTCCTTTGTAGACCAAGGCAGAGCGTGAGGTGGCTCTTCTATCTCTCAAAAGGATCTTAGTAGATCGTCTAGCTGACCGTTCGTCTGCAAGCACACGATGGCACCTCCTTGACTTGGCTTGTCGGCCCTGCCAGAGAGTATCCACCCAAGTCTCGACTTCATTTCGATTGGTGCATTGTCATCGCCTGTTCTCAAGCCTTCCTGTATAACGCGTGCATGAATCTGCTTACTCAGCAACACGTCTATACGTCCAGGTCTCTTAAAGTTGGAATCTGCGTGTTGCAGTCCTTTGAGATGCGGCCATTTCTTTGGGTCTCTGCATGAGGTCTGATAGCTGGTGATCGTCGGCAACACATAAGTCTTCAACGTCAGCGTCGAATTTTGATGGAAAATGAGGTCTAATTGCCAACTCTACCTCTAAACGACTGTTCAACAGGCCTTGTCCGATGCCTGAAACCGGCCCGTTTACTCGCCGTTTCTTCAAGCACAGTCGTTGACACAATGCCTCGGTGACGAAAGACGATTGAACGCATTGATCTACAAGAGCGCGTATGAGCGTAGCGTGGTGACGCTTTGCTTCCTGAACTTGGAGCATTGCTCGACAGTGTGTTCTTCAGCGCACACTGGATAGGCCGACTGCTCTTGATTCGCTTGCACGAAATTGTTAGAATTCTGCCCCTACTCGACGTAGTCTTGTTCTCACCCTTATCATGAGAAGCTTTCTTGGTGTACTCCTTTGTGCTTTTTAGTAGCGAAACAGCGTTTCTTTCCGCTTCTAAGAGTTGGCAAAGATTGCGAAACGTATCGGGCACTGTAGGGTCTCCCGACAGTTTCACGCTATCCTCCCATTTTGACAGATACCTAGGCGATATTTTACTTCGCGTCAAGAAGACGGTGAAATGATCCCATTGATCGATCAGACTTCCCAGGGCTTTGAGTGCCTGTAGTAAATTGCGCACTCCATTGAGCACGCGCATAAGCTCGGTGGCCGAGTCGTTGGTCATCGCAGGCAATGACATGAGCTTCGTCATAAGCTTATTGATCAAGAAGCGCTTGTTATCGTACTGACTCAGCAGTACTCTCCATGCAGTAGCGAAATTATCGCCACCCGGCGGAACTTTTTGTAGCAGTTCAGCAGCCTCGCCCTTGACGTAGTTTCTCAAGTAGTTCATCTTAAATATATTGGGTAGATTCGGACGTTCTATCACCATTTCTCTGAACGTGTCTCGAAATCTAACCCAATCCTGAATGTCACCCGAGAAGTCGCTGATGACGATTGTTGGTAGCTTCGTTCGGTTGACATCCATATCATTTACTAAGCCGTTGGCGTTAGGTTGACTGCCCAGGCGAAGAGTCTCTGCCTTCACTTCGAGGAGTCGATCCTGAAAACGATCTAAATTCGTCAAGTAATCTTCAGACGTAGTGTCGTATTTTTTTTCAGCGAAATATGGATCTTGTTCCAATAGTTTGTGAGCGGCTTCAAACTCGGCCCAACGGATCTTTAGTTGTTCCATGCGCGATATGCACGTGCCCATGGTCATGTCCTTTTTATCCAATTTTCCTAAGTTCTCATATGCCCTCCCTATCAATCCGGCTCTTTTCAGCTGAGCCTCCATTTTAACAATATGTTGTACTTGTACTCCAATTAAATATACAACACACCCAATTCAAGCGCGATCTATTATCAATCAATCCCCCACAGCAAATATATCCGATTACGAAGGACCATGTTTTTATTATGGCAGGTCAAAAACAATAAAACCTTTTGTTTTCTTAAATTTGCTATGGTGGAAAGGATTAAATCAATGATCGCAACAAGGACTTTTATGCAGTAAATATATATAGTATTTATTAAAAACAATTAAATTATAAATCAGTATAGTACAATGTTTAATGCATAAAATGTTCGAACAAAGTCGTATTAATTATGTGTTTATGTAGAAGAACTCGCTATTAACGTCCAGTTGCACTCGCGATCCTCAATCTAAATCTTTATAGATTGATTTATCGGACTTGCCGAGTGTAAATGCAGCCGCGCATTGCTTTTAGCAAGCCGGTCTACGAACAAAAATGGCTGGCTAGCAGCAGAAAACACTTTGCCACTCAAATGACCGCGAGCTAAGGGTTGCCCCCCTCAGCAGTCAGCTCTCGAAGTCATCAGCGCGCTAGTCTTCCGCTACCAACAACTCCTTGAGCTTCGCAGCGGGCTAGAAGAAAAGTCTTCTTCAACCGAAAAACTTGAGCGCGCAGTGTAACTGCCACCGGCTTTCGCTAGAATACATTATGTCGGTAGCTCGGCTTTTTTATGCCACGAACTCGCTTTTTCTTTGCGCGCGAGCGGCGATCGGAGTCGCCGCCGCCTAGCGGTGAATAACCGAGCCATGGCACGAAGTAGGAATGATTGGGCCTCAGCTTTTGCCACGTTCTAAGTGCAATGCCGCAGTGTAGGGACGATTGGACCGCGGACTTTGCAAGCTCTCCGCGCTCTCATCGCCAAATCAGATCAGTGGAGGGGAAGTCGAGAGACGACTTTGAAATCTTCGCTATGGACAGAGTGCTCGGGGAATCCCATGGCTCTCTGCTCCTGTAAACTTTACGCCAACAATGAAAGGCAGAAACGGTGACCGTTTCTAGTCCGCTAGAAGGATTAAGAAGAGCTTCCAGCTCGGCCGGCAATCCTTCGAAACTCAGACGCATATAAACTTAGACGTATAACAGTGGTGCCTAGGGTGAGAGTGCCAGACGGTTCGGAGTCTTCCGCGCCAGTCAGGAAGTCTCAAGTTTACACATGAACCGGCTCTCATTATCCTCGCTCTACACACGCTGAACTGGTTTGGCAATCGAGCGGGGAAAGGTTGGACTGGACTTGGTGGCAGTGGGTTGACAAGAAGAACCCACAGAAAATACAAAACGTCGAGTAGCTAAGCTAGGCGTGCTCAGACCGAGGGCCAACCTTCAGTCTGTCAATAACATCGCTCGGCGCAGGTCTCGAGTACCATTCCGAGAAAAAGTATGCCTGAGTCATGCACCATGTAGAAATACCGAGTGAAATCCCAAAGCATAGCCAGCTCTGATGTTCAACTTTGGGCTGTCACTCAATTTTGGACGTCAGAATAAGTCGCCAGTCTGTTGGTGAATAACTGCTTAGCTGCAACTGCAGCAGGCAGGGAAGCACCGACAGACAGATGTGAGACAGTAGTGAAGATCGGTACCTATCCTCTCAAGAAGATAGGGCCTTTGACCGGGATATAGGTCGCGTGATCTCTGAGGCAACGTACGACCGATCATCAGGTGAAGGGATTAGAACATGCGCTTTTCCGAAGGCGAGAGTTGGCAGTCTTCACCCTATTGGTCGAGTCCAGTAGCCTCTCTGAGCAAGGGTGGCCATGCGCAAACTGCGCGAGAGACCTCCCTTCGCAAAGCTCGAATGCAGCACACGCTCCTGCTAGCGGAATGGTTTACGGTGAGATGCTGAAAGCGTCGACTCCTGAACGCATCACAGATCCTGCGAGTCTACTGCATCGTCTTCGAGCAATTTTTCACTGTTTGCAATCGGTACCAGCCTCTAGGCATTGCAAGCACCACGTCTTCGTTTTTCAAGTCTTGCGTGACTGCGATTACGTTTTCTTGCGCGACGACAAGATTTCGAAGGCTTTGGTGAACACACCTTTCACTGGCCCTTGAAAGGTATTAGAACACACAGAGAAAATTTTCAAGATCAACATTCGTGGAAAAGCAATTACGTCGTCGATCGATCGTTTAAAAACTGCCTACGTGTTGTACGACAACGTGTGTGCGACTTCTGTGGACAATCCAGACCTTGACACTACTTCGGCCGTTTTCTGTGCTTCGCAGCTTTCGTATTCAAATGACAACCGAACTATCCGACATGTTCATTTTAATATTTAATATTTGTCGTTAATACGTGTTACTTGTTCTTTTATTTTTAACACATGTTAATTACTGTGTTATGTACTGCGTAGGGGATGATGTGGCGACTCACTTCACCCCAGTCGTACATGTATAATTTAATTAATTGAACTGCTAAATGTTCAGCTTTTGTTTTATCGTCGCCAGGACATAAAACTATCAATCGTGACAGTTCAGTTTAGCTGCTGCCTCCGAGACGAGCTAGTCGCTAATAAATAAAGCTCTTCACTTAATAATATTTGTAGTGTTGCCTTACGTTCCTACAAAGACACAAAAAAGAATCAAATTATAAACCGTGTAGTTTCTGCGAGAGAGCAAGTTTCTAAAATAGATATCATCCGTACAGAGATTGCTGAAAATAATAGTCAACCGAGTAGAAATGACAGAATAAAGGTAGCGAATAATATAGAAATCCAGGAAGCTGTTACATGCACTGAAGATGCAAAAAACGTACCACAACTCCACTTATGATACTTAGGATTTTAGTACAAAAAATCCAGCTGTTGCAATTAAAACACGGTGGCGTGTTACGCGACACATTTGGCCGAGACAGAGTCCGGTGGGCGACATCCCTTGTCCCTTCCTTTCACCTGAAGTCCGTCGCGACATGAGTAATACGCAAGTCGATGCGTGCGCGAAGCGAATTGCGAGAGAGAGATACGTTGGGCAAGCGGCGAGCGCGACTCCGAACGAAGGTCATGTGATCAGGACCGTTGAGTGTTCGCCTGGCTGATGCCAAGAGTGATGAGAAGCAGACGACATTTCCGGCGCCTTGGGCCTGAATAGGGAGTTTTGACCAGCGGGAGACGCTCTATCTCTGGAAGCCATATCGCGCAGACGTGTGCGAAACCGTCCATTGAAGTACTGCGCCGAAAATCTGTATCACGCGGGTGTGTGCGAGCTGCTGCGTTGCTGCCAAGTGCTGAGGGTCTGTCTTCCGCTGCCTAATTTTCGCTACCGCTTTTTCCTGGGTCCAGGTCGGCGACAACTGTATTTGGCAACTCTCCTGCTCGAGTCGACACTGAGGAAGTCGGTTTTTCTAACAATTGCCTGCCAAGTCGAACTCCCTCTCTCTCGTCGCGTATTTTCGTAGATTCCCTATATTCACGCCCACCGAGTAGAGTCATCATATAGTCGACGCGAATTAACTGAGTCGTAAAGTAAAGCATTGTACCGTTTCTTGTATTATTATTAATTGTAAATTATTTGGCTCGATAAGGCGTCACATCCATGACTGGCGCTCAATAAATAACCTTATTGTTAACTGTTACTATTAAATAATACGCGTCATTATTGGTACAATCCCGACTCCATTTTCAGCCTTCTAAGAAGATCAAACGGGCCAAGTTGCCTTGTTGAACCAAGCAAATGTTTTTGATGCGGTAAGATAGGGCATTTGGTAAAAGATTGTATCGATAAGCCGACTTGTTGTAGATGTGGTGTGGAAACAAATGGTAAATTTCCAATGTGCGACACATGTCACACGAAGCGCAATCGTGAAAGAGAGAAGAAACGATCTCTCGAAGTAGGTAGTATTTATTAAGGAGTCGTGTTATGAAGCGTGACCAAAAATAGCGCAGCATCTAGATAGAGTAAGTTCAGATGATGTTATCGGGTCTAGGCCCTCGTTAAAAGGAGGGGTGGGATACGTACCCGTATTTGTTGATAGGTGCCAAGTGTGTTGAGTTAAAGGACTGAGGTTGTAGCTGGAGGACATAGGGCTATATTGGGCGATATTGGGCGTAGTACCGACTACAACTCCACCGTGTATGACTCAGTATTAAATAACTAAATGCGTGAGTAGAAGTTGAAGCGTATGATCGATAGTTATGGAGAATAGTAAAAAAAATGACTACAGTTGACGCTTCGCAGAGTTAAAATCATGCATAAAAGGCGTGAAGCACATGTTGAGAATTTACCTTTGTGAGAAGTTATTGGAAATTCAATTAGTGAAAGGGAAGCGATGGATATTCGTGATGATAGTTCTTAGTAAATTTGGCGTTGTATTAAGGGCAGACGCTGTTGTGATAATTGGGCTGGCGTGGTAGCTGTGTGGGTGTTTGTCGATCGTCACTGAGCAGCAGTTCACCAATTACCAAATTATTTCCAATGTTGTTTCGTAACTTTTTTGTTGATTTATTAAGCTCGAGTAAGAGCGTAAGGATCTGGCTTAATTTACGTGAATCAATTCGTTTTTTTGCTTGAAGCCGATTATTTAGAAGTAGTGATGTATTATTTATCGAGGTTAAATGAGCTGAATATATCACACATGTATGATTTGTCGAATTAGTCCGCCGTTGAGCGAGAGCATAAGAAATAGCGTTAACTTTTTCTGTTTTGTTTTAGTCGTTTATGTTACTATGATTAGCACTTAGCTAATTTATAAAAAATTGGCCAGGTAAGCAGCTGGGGAATCATAAGAAAATAAGTATTAGGCAAAATTAAGCCGTATCTGTGATTGACATTAGTTATATTGTGATTCAATGAGAATCTAAAATAATAGAGTCAACTCAATTTTGATATTGTTTAATTGGTGTTGCAAAATTTATTGTTTTTATTACACCTCCATACCTCATCTCATTAATCATTCGCATGATATAAGAATCTGCTCTAATTCAATTAAAATGAAATAATGTATTAATACGTGTGCTCGGTGCTGTCGGTTGAAGTTGCTAATTACAACGCAATAATATGATACCTTGGCAGGTAGTATGGTTGGAAATCGTGACTTTCGCGAATTAAGTAATTTATGATAATAAGCATTGTAATTTAGAGAAATATTGAGCAGGCAGCGGAGGATCCAAAGACCAGGTATGTGTGCAATAATACTAATGTACAATATTGTAATTGTAAGCTGTATGTGATGAGTGAGTTGGTGTGAGGTATGTGAGATAAAACATGTCGTATAAAGAATGGTACTCACAAGGAGACCTTCTCACCTTCGGGTCATGGATTTGGACCAAACTTTTTCTGGTGATTCAGGACAGTTAGAAAACATGCCCTGTTATGTTAGGTTGTGTGAATATGCCCTAGAAGCTTTAGATGAAAAATAAACGTTAAAATGATAAAAATAAGCATATAAAGTGCAATAAATATTCATTTCCTATCCTCAAACTATTTTGGTTACTTATTTTAGACACCTGGTTCTTGAAAACATTACATTTTATTGTTAAGAAGTTGTTGGATCTCACTCATGACCCAAAACATTGCAATATTGTTCAATTATGACTTTATGAAGCGTTATTTTCAATACTTATGGACTTAAACGCTTCAAATAATTATTATTTTAACACAAGCACTAGAGATCCGACAAGTTCTTATCAAAACACTTTTCACTGACTAATTTAACACTTCA
>CACVKI010143995.1:211-11659 GCA_902732785.1 Trichogramma evanescens
TCAATTTATATGAGCTAAAATTTTGCACAGATTATTTTTTTGGTACATAGATCACTTTTCCGTTTGGTCCGGGCGAAATAAAAAAAATTTTTTTTTGCTTCCAGTCTAGTGTGTGTGTGCTTTTTTTGGAAGGAGGGAAATCCTATTTACGGATTCGACATGCGACTCTTGCTTGTCACATGGAGATGTCGGACTCGAGTAGTGTACTGTGTCGTTCGGATGTTGTTGTGTGGGTGAGTGTTTTTTGCTTCCAACTGAAGAAGCTCTGTGATAGGCTCGAAAACGAGATTTTGAAACAGACCTAGTAGGACAATTTGGTTTACATATTTGTTAACTAGATTGAATTCTCAACAAATGTCCGTATGTATGTTTTTTTTTTTTATCAGAGGACGTGGGCAGGTTAAACCCTGCAACCAGTGGCCTTCTGAACTCCAGGCATTATCCCCACTGGGCCCGTCGCGAAACATTACTTCAGTGGGTGCCTTTTATGAGCATTGCTGCTACATTGATGGTGACATTCCTTATGTCCCCCATCCACCGCAGTTATATGCAGTGATTAGGGGCTCAGGAACCAGTAACTTCTTGTTGGTGATCCCCGGTCACTATGCGGCGCCAAGACGGGCCGATTGACGTACTCGCTTTTTCAGGAGCTATCTTGTCGGTGCTCTCGTTGATCGGAGTCTTCTTCTGGTGAGCCACCTTCTCGCGGTCCGGCGTCTCCTCTTGAGTAAAGGACTCAAATTCATTCCACCAGTGCCATCTTCTCGAGAGCGTGAACCCCAACTCTCTCGCTTCCGGCACTATCTTCTTGTGAGTCTGGTGAGACTATTTCTCCTTCTGTTGCCATCATGTGAGTGTTGTTCTCGCTTCTGGTGCTAACCTCAGGATCTTGTCCTGAGTTTTAGATGTTAACGCCATCTTGTGAGTGTCTTTCTCGCTTCTGGCTACACCTTGTGAGTGTAGTACTCACCGCCTATCGCCATCTTGCGAGTGTGGTCTTTCACCGTCCGGCTCCGTCTTATGAGTTCTGAATTCGGGTCCGTCTGGTGGGCACGCCTCCTTCCGCTCGCCGTCGCACCGCAATCGGGGATTTTTCAACATCCTCGGGCGGCCACCTTCTTGGTCTTTTATTTAAAGTGGAATCCGAACCACTTCAGGCCCGAGATCGACCCCACAAGGCGAAAAAGTCACAAGAGACAGTCTAGTGTGATGGGGATTGAACCCGCGCCCTAGACGACACTCTCAAATTCAGCAGGCAAGAGTCGTAGGCCCCCTACCAACTGAGCCATCGAGGCGTCCGTCCGTATGTATGTATGTTTTTTTTTTTTTTTTGGAAGGAGGGAAATCCTATTTATGGATTCAACATGTGACTCTTGATTCTCGCATGGATATGTCGGACTCGAGTAGTGTACTGTTGTTCGTGTACAAATGTTGTTGTGTGGGCGAGTAATGTGCCTCTCTACTAATACCGACTAAAACCTATCCTTGTCTTCTGCCTCTTTCTTCCCCGCGGGATCACCGCTAGGCATTACTTCACGAGGGAGGCTCGAGCTACGTGCTCACTTCAAGAGTGTTATCTTCTATTCTTCATCGTCTTTTGCCTACCGCATCGTCCGGTCATCTTCTTCTGGCCCTCGACCCTTCGTCGAGCGGGCCCATTGGACCTGCCATTTCTCGATCGTCCTAGCTTGTTCTTCACTCCCAACGTTTTCGAGGCGGCGATGAAACAGCGAGCGCTCATCGATGAGTAGTTCCAGCGGTGGAATGCTGGCAAGAACGTAGGAGGCCTCGTGTGAAATGCTGCAAAACCCGCAGATCACACGCAAGCAGGCACATCGATGAATCGACGCGGCACGGTGGACGTAGTCATGCGTCTTTGCTGCCTCACTCCATGCTGGAGCACCGTAGAGAAGGAACGAGTCGACGACGCTGCGCGATACTGCTCATTGGACCTCCGATGTTGGGCATAACACCCAGCAGGGCACCTGCTACCCGGTTTGCCTTGTCGCTGACAATACGAAGGTGCTCATCGAATCGCAGCCTGACGTCAATATGTACGCCTAGATACCGGATACAGGGAGCCGACGTGATGTGGTGGTCGCCGGCTCTGAGGGTGATGGTCTCTCTCGATTCACGGTCATTTCCCCGAATCCATTTCCCCGAATACCATTTCCCCGAATGATAATTTCCCCGATGTCTTTTTCCCCGAAAGCATAACCCCCGAAATTTTTTTTTATTTTATTTTATTTTTTTTAATAAGTATAAATACATAATTAATCTAGAGAAATACGGAACGTACGCGTTTAGATATTTTATATTGTCGCACATGACCGAGCAACCGATGAAAGGCGCGGTATTAGGTCAGAGTGAGTGAATAAAAACCGACAAATTATCGGATGATTTGACCTTATAACTCGGTAATTGCTGGTTGCTTGGTCAAGCGCAATTACTTACGTATAATAAAAAGTTAATTATTGTTTTTAATAAATCATACTCACCTCTCGCGTACAACTTTAGCGATGAGATATGGAGCCGAAAATGCGTATGAAATTTTATTTATTGTTTTTCGATGGTATTGGAGGATTTTCTCACCATCTTTATGATCTAAGGCAACGTCCTTCATATCCGGTAATTTCTTACAATATGCAAATTTGATCACCTCGTAATCAATTACTTCTAACGATACTAAAACCCTCTCAGTAGCAAATCGATACAGCCCCAATATTAGCTTTAACGCATTTGCTATGCGGTAAGCCCTTACTGGGTATCGATTTAACGAATGTTTGTCAAAATATGGAGTAACATTTATCGTATCATGAAAAACATCACCCAGCACTAAAACTCCCTTCCCCTTCACTTCTTTACCCACTATTTTTTCTTTCGCTGAAGAACCAGCCATTGAGAACAAAATTAATTTCGTTATAACCGCACTTTTCGATGGTTCAAGAGCAACTGACTGTTACACTTACGGAAAGTTGATATAGTCATTTCACTAATGTAATTTGAAAAACTTTCAATTCATTAACATATTGACAGATACCAATTACTTTAAATAAAATGTACTTTGTACACTGTAAAGGAAGGAAACTTGATCTCTTTTACAAATATTTGTTAGCGTTGTCTCATCAATGATCGAAAAGAGAATAGATACCCATAGAGCAATTCGAGCTTGATGATGTTCTCTCTCAAGATTCTCTTTTCGATCATTGATGAGACAACGCTAACAAATATTTGGAAAACATAAACTTAGTAAACGACACATAGTTACTTCTCAACCATGAGCAGTGTGGCGTCGGCCCCTGCCTCCCCGCTCAAGTCAGCGTGCACCGACACGCGCGCGTCGGTAGAGCTCGCCGTGTGTGGCGAGTTACAGTCTTCTACAAGAAATGATGGTAGTCCGCGGTGACGAGCACAAGCCAGTCCGGTCTCAATAAAGTTCATTATTCTCGTATTAATCGCGAGTCAAGTGATCATTTTCCCATTCTCTCTCTCCCGTCCCGAAGAAGATCATTTATAGCGACACGCCATCGAGTCGACGATGTATGGAGCGTCGGCGAACCTCTGATTTGGAGCTGGGTAACGGACGAGTCAACCTACACCTAAGCACAAACCCACCAACACATTCAATATCTCCATAAGCAGTAACTGCTTGATGAAATGAAAGTAAAAACTATGGTTGATGAAATGTTATGTACCTACTAAAACTTTTCAAGTAACTGAACAACTCAATATATAAACTCATACACATAAATATACTATAACAATATAAAAGTACATAACCTTTTATCTTCCATATAATTATTAATAATTTATAGAAAGATGTTTACTTACTATCGAATTTCTCATAAAGTGTCTGCAATTTATGAGTACACAGGAATTCCCTCACAAATTCATCCATTGAAATCAAATTGAACTTAATCTTAATCTTGAGCTTGAAACTTGAACGGCGAAAACGAAACAAACTGTGCCGGTTGTTCAGCGCGGGAGAGCGGTGTTAGCCGTTACGAAATAAATAGTAAAATTTACTAAATCGCCGGTAACGTTTACTAAGGTGGCGCTAGTAAACTCTATCGGTAGAAATTGGTAGCTGCTACCAGATATTTCTCTCAGTGTGGATCATCGCCGAAAAAGCGATACTCCTGTACATCTTGGGCGCTGTCAGGTGAACCGAGGATACTCGGTTCACCTGACATATATTGAAGCGTTTCTTACGTGTGTCACGTGGGTTTCTAAGTCGCGTTTACAATGTGCGCGCGTAAGAAGGGGTTTACACTGCGCTTACACTGCGAGTCGAGTACTCGTGAGTGTATGCTCTCTGCACGTGCTTCAATAAATAAACGTGAGAGAGAGATTTTTAATGAGGATACGCGGTAGGTACGTTCACTTGAGGAGAGAGGTGTCTTACTTACAGTTTATTAACGATGTGAATTGAATGATTGTGGAAGCTAATAAATTAATATAAATTGATGTGAAAGAAATGTGAATTGAATGTGAATAAAGTATGAATAAATTGTGAATATCAGAGTATGTGTGGAATGAATAAAGTATTTTATTGAATACGAATGACTCGAAATTCTATTATTATGCAAATACAAATTATTTAACTATTGATCTTGAATGGACTGCTATTCTTGTGTTTACTCGCTGATTGGTCTTATGAAAGGCTTTATCAGACGTAGTGAACGGTGTGATTGATGAGATGAAATGAAATGAAAAATACGCTTAATGCGTTACCTGGTTCAGCGTCGTGTCGCGTTGATATGCGGATGTACTGTCTTGGCTCACGTTCTTGTGTTGATAGGTGGAACACACGGGTTGACTCAAAAGGATGGAAAATGAGTTAGAACAATCGACCTCGTTTTGGCATCTAGCGCGATTGATGCAGAACCTAAACTTTGATTGAATTGTTCTATTGCGTCAGTGCTAGCGGTCTTTACCTGTTTAGTAAAGCCTGATTCAGCTCTTTCGCATTAATGATATTTCGACAACTGCGCTAACGGCGTTCGACTGAGTACGAATCCTGATACGGCGTGTGTTGTGAAATAGGAAAAAAAAGGAAAGCTCCCAAAGGAAAACTTACATCAAGACGAATTGAATGTGAGTATCACAGTCGATCCCCCTGGAAGGCACTTCACGATTGCACAATAATCAAGTTGATTCACTTGTGTACCCCGAAGCACTTGAAAGTATCACTCGGCAGCAGAATAATTCCCGCACATGCGAAAACTACTAACACTCATCATTACTTCGTTGGAAGCAATAAACAGCAAACAGTTATTACGATTATTGATGAATCGCAATAACTGCTAATTAATAAACACGATACTAACTAAATTTCAATTAGTGTAACCGAAAATTTACCAAGTATCGTAATTGAATAACTATATGTGGTATAATTGATTCTGTGTGGTAATTATGAGATAATAATGGTTGAAATAATAATAATAATGAATGAGTCTCGTCCTTGACCCGGCTTTTATAGGCACGCCTGGCGGTCACATTCGGAGGTGCTCGCACCGCTTCTCCCTCTCTCTTGTCATTCTCACGGAGTGGGACTCGGTGCGCGCGTCGACCGCGTCGAGTGAGTAGGGGAAGCTCGCGTTCAGCGGCTCTCTCTCTTCACTCGCGCGTTCCGTCCGCGCGTCGAGTACTCGTTTTTACGCGAAAATCGCTTGGTACCGCTGCAATATATAGGGTGAGGAGAGCCTTGAAGATAACCGCAAGTGCTTCCGTCGGGTCATGAGGCGCCGAGATCGGTACACCGTGTGGACACCGAGTTCGGTGCTTGGGCGCACAGTGACAACCTGCATCTTTGGCTGCTCATGATCGCTTAACAAATGAGTGATGTGCTGCTCATTGGCGGATACTGCAGCCAGTGCCTTATCTATCTTAGCGTTAACAGCCAAGATCAGCTCCTCGAGCTTCGCACCCTGACTCGTGACCACGGCCTCGAGCGATTTCTGCCCCTCCAGAATAATGCTGAGAGCATCAGATCCGCTTGTCACACTCATGTCCACCTCCGTCCAAAAAAGCAGTGCGTGCGTCGACGCGAACGGCAGACACCGCAAGTGCGCAATCAGTACGGCGCTGTCCAGCCGCACTGTCGAGATCCGAATCTCCACCTTCAGCGAGTCAAACACAGCAAGCCTTGGCCAACCTGGTGTTTAGTCGAGGCAGGCAATCGTCGGGGTAGCAAGCGTCGCAAGCCGTGCACGACAGTGCGTGCAAGAGATCATCTGCTTGGCACAGAAACAAGCAGACAATGAAACGTGTAAGTCGTTGAACTCGTAGCACAGTAGTACGTGTGTGATTTAAATGTCCGGCACTTGTCACGACCAACGGCTATCTCGACAACACAGCGTCGAACAAACGTAAACAAGCCACAACCGAAAAGCCAAAGTAAACACCGATCCACAGTTTAGTTATTAGTCGCTTGAAAATTTCAAGTTTAAATTTGCGATTTTTAGCTGCAGGGCAGCTTAAAAAAGAATGTCACAACCACAAATTCACACGCGCGCCTCAAGCACTTCACTTTGAGACAAAAACTGAATTTTTTTAGCAAAAATTGCGGCCACAATGACCAAAAGCACCGGAGCACGAGACAAATGCGTATTCTCAGTTCAAGACAGAGAGGTAGAGAGAGAAAGAGAGAGAGAGATTGATTGATTGATTGAAAGACTTTATTTGGCCACAGGGTAAACCCCATCTGGCACGGTCGTATTTACAAAAGTACAATTGTTTATAACAATAATTTATAGCACATTGAAGGTATTTAATTTACTATGATATTTAAATAGAGCACAGTGTTGTATGAAGTAGAATGAAGTGGAAAGCTGATGATGATGGTAAGATGAGAAGTAAAGAGAATTAGTTGAAAACAAAAATAGAACTAGAGCGAAAGTATGTGTTTAAAATCAGTAGGTAATGAGAGTGTGGTGAGTGAATGCTGCTGGTTGAATTTAATAGAATCTATTGTATTAGTGGTAGGTAAGTGCTGTCTGCCATGTCTCTATCAAGTAGTTTTTGAAACACTAGGGATTTGAATTGGGATATGGAGTGATTGTCGAAGGTGATTGATTCAGGAAAGAGAGAATTTATGAGATCTGTTGCTGTGTAATGGAATGAGTTTTTTATAGTGCTTGTTTCTCTAGTTTTGCGGTGAATGAGTGAGCGTCGAGGAAGGCGTTTGGATGATGTTCAACAAGGGAGACAGGCAGCATGGTGAATCTAGAAATCAAGTATGATGGGTTTTTAAATTATATGGTGGTGAATGCAAAAGTAGCAATGAACGTCTTCGCTTGGCAGTGGAAAGCCAGCCAAGCGCAAGGCGATGAAGGGTGACGTGATCCATCACTGGATGGATCCTAGTCTATGCCATCCACGACATATCTCACACAGGCGTTTAATGCTCGCTGAAGTTTTAGGTCCTGTTTTTGAAAGAGATCATTATAGCCTGCACACGCGTAGTCAAAATGTGGAAAGATCAGTGATTTAATGAGTTCCTTGCGTATCTGTTTGGTTAGTGCTCGGCGATAATGGCGAAGTGAATATAACACGCGATGGACTCGTTTCACCACCTGATTGACGTGAGTCTCGGAGTCAAGACTTGGCTGGATCCACACGCCCAATGACTTCACTACAGTTGAATATGGCAAGGCCATGCCTTTCAGGATTATACGGGGCAAGATTGAGATGTCAAAGCGTTCTAAAAAGATGTCACTGACCATAAGCATCACCTGAGTCTTGGCTCTGTTCAGTGAGAGGCCGTTTGCCCTGGCCCAGGCCGAAACAGCATTGACGTTACGATTGAAGTTTTTCAGTCCTTGCGTGAAGTCCGCCGGTAAGAAGGAGCTGTACATCTGCAAATCATCCGCAAACATCATGTGTTTTGAGTAAACCAGAATGTCAGGCAGATCGTTGATAAAGAGTAAGAAGAGCAGTGGCCCGATAACACTGCCTTGAGGTACAGCTGAGGTAGTCGGTAACCATGCCGACTTCCCTCCTTGCGAATCCGTAACCGCCTGTGTAAAGTGCATCAGATACGAAGCAAACCATCGCACTGTCGAGTCGTTGAGGTTGAAGTTGTGCAGTTTCTGCTGAAGCAGTTGATGTGGAACCATATCAAATTCTTTTGAAAAATCAAAAAGTGCTAGAAGTGTTTTTTGTCTGTCATCCCCAGCCAGCCGCACATCATCCGTGAGCCCCAGTAATGCCGACTGGGTGCTGTGCCCTCTACGAAAACCAGTCTGTCGTGGGCTGAGCAACTCATTTTGCTCAAGAAAGTCAATCAGTTAGTTGTGTACCAGCCTTTCGCACAGTTTAGACATTTTACACAGTTTGGCTAGGTTTTCCGCCAAGCCGATGGGAAGGTATGTGAGGTGATAGACAGGTTAATGATTTCCTGCAAGGGGCTCGCAATAAGTGGTGCTGCCTTCTTTAGCATGACTGTGGATAAGTGGTCTGGTCCAATGGCTTTGGATTTCGAACCGGCAATAACCCGCAAAACCTGGGCACGAGTAACCAAGCTCAGCTCAAAAATAGATCTGTCAGTATCCAATGGTATTCTTAGAACCTGCCGTATTGCGTTTTCAGTCAGTGGTCGTGATGCTGATGAGATATAAGCAAAATGTCGATTCAAAGATTCTAAAGAGAATATGTGAGTAGGTGAGGGCAGCTAGTCATTCATCAGTCCCAGCTTGCGCAGAACAGTCCACTTCTGTTTACAATCATCAGCTGCCCGCAGCTTTTGGACAATGTAGTCTCTCTTCTTGTCATCGAGTAGCACCTTTATTTCGCTGCGTAGTCGGCGATACGCTGTGATGTCCGTAATATCCTCAGTCATGCAGAAATGCCTATAGGCCCGATCGCGTTGTTTGATCATGTCACGAATTTCTGCTGAAACCCACGATCTGCTGCGGGTACTAACCGAGTAGTTGCGCAGTGGTGCTACATTGTTATAGCAATCAAGCAATACCCTGGTAAACCTCTCAGTCCGCTGCTGGACATCTGTGTCGGTTGTAGTGTGAGTCACCATATCCGCAAGCCTAGGCGAAAGTGCTGTTAGAAGGTTATGATTACTGATGCTATTTAGATGACGTGAAGCAAATGATCGAACAGTAGCAGGTGGCTTGTAAAATTTATACTTTAATTCAATCAGATCATGAGCTACAATAAATGGGGTAGATCATTTAGTGTATTCTACAACCGACCTCAGATCATCAACAATGTAGACGTCCAGCCATGTGTGCTTAATACCATCCTTCGTCATCGGGTGATGAGTCGGATCAGATGGCACAACACAAAGCGACGAATTCTCGATGTGCCTTCGGAATTTTACGATTTCGGACTGGCTTGAGACTAGTAAGTTGTGATTGAAATCACCAGGCAGGACGGTGTGATTATACTTCTGTGAAAACGTGGAGAGCACATTGAAGGAAGATTTCACTTGTGTACAGTGTGGCCTTATATAGACAGCGGTGAATAACAGGTGTTGGTATGGTGAGTCGAGGTCGAGTATCATGTATTCTGGTGTGTTATCATAGGTAGCTGTGGACTTGGCCAGAATCTTAATTTGGAGAATGTCACGCACATAGATAGCCACGCCCCCGCCACCTCTGTCCTCTCTATCATTTCGGAGAATTTGGTAGCCATCAACATGTAAGCAATGCTGAACTCAAACCTTTAGTAATAATAATTTACTTTGTTTATTTCATTCAATTCGCCCAGTTATCATTTGTCTACCTTATTATTCTTAGTCGCTTTTCTAGGTAACTCGGACCCGGTCGAATACGTGACCAACGCAATAATAAATTACCCTTCTTAATCAGTTTAACAAGTAGTAAGAAATAACAGGAAAAATAATCACAACAAATGTATATATAATAAATAGGTAAAACAGAATAAATACATCAGTGAGGTATTGCTCGACGCAGATACAACTCACGTAAGGTTCTCATGAAGCCGAGACCTCGAAAGAGAATTCCCGTCTCATGAGGTAGATTGTTCCATATATTAGCAGCGTATATGAAAAATGCATTCTGCAAGTAACTGAGTCGAGCAAAGGGTGATGGAATCGAGGATAGGTCGAGGTTTGATCTTCGAGTGGTGCGGTCAGACTCAAAGGGTAAACGATATTCGCAGCTGCAAGGTAAACCGGAGTCCCAGGTATCCCTCGGTGTTGTGATAAATAAGTGGAAAATAAATTTTAAAACTCGTAAAGCATAGCTACAATTTGAAGGGAAAACTATTGAAATTTTTATAAACAATTGGAAACTCTACAAGAACCCAGATGGGTCTCAATTAATGAAACAAGATTTCGAATCAACAAAATTGTTTCAGAAATAAATTCCGTGCATTCAAAAATGTCATGGATATTATTTGGAACAACAGAGATGGAATAAGTTCGGAAGATAAAACGGCTGTTCAATTAAAAAATTCTATTCCATCTTTTGAAGAAAATCCAAGTAATAATTTTTCATTTTTTACAACGAGTAGCATAATTTCAAAATAATAATTTCGTTCAGTTCCAGATTCTGTGACAGACGCACTACGCTGTCACATTTCTCTCTCCCCTGTAGCAAATATTCCCACTGTGATGGGGCATAACCTGTGTACTACACAGTAGCCGCAGAGACATGCATGTTTTTTGTTGGGACGTGGGCAGAGTGAACTCTGCAGCCAGTGACCCTTCGAAACGAGTACCCCACTGTAAACCGTCGTTAAACATTACTTCAGTGGGGACTTTATTGAGCTTCTTTGCTACATCTGTGTCTTTTCCCTACATCCCCCGTCCACCTTACGGTGATTAGGGGTTCGGGAACCAGAAGCGTCGTCTTTTTCTTGCAGCATCGTCTGGATCATTTTTTTTTATACCTCTTGCGCCTCTTGCCTCAGTCTAGAGACGACTGATTGCAAGAAAGACGCTACCGCCATCCAATTGCTTGCGGCCTCGAGCATGAGCCTGACGATGTTCTCTGGCTCGATTACTTCTTGGAGGACTTGTTGAAGTCTCTCCCTCTCTTCGTAGAATCGCGGGCAGTGAAAGAACACATGCTCCGCGTCTTCTATTGTGGTAGGGCAGGCCGGGCAGAGTGCGCTAAGGGTGTTGTCATAGCGCTGGCTATGGCTTTTGAAGTAGCCATGCCCAGACAGGAGTTGTGTAAGATAGTAGTTCACTTCTCCATGTCCCCTCTCTACCCATTCTGCGATGTTTGGAATTAGACGGTGTGTCCATCGGCCCTTTGAGGCCTGGTCCCACCGGTCCTGCTACTTGCTCAGCGTCTCTCTTCTCTCTTCCTCCTTGACATCCTCGGGGCGGCGCTGGTATGTGCGCGCACGCTCATCCGTCAGTAGGGTGTAACACGGTGGCGTGTTACGCGACACATTAACCGAGACAGAGTCCGGTGGGTGACGTCCCTGATCCTTTCCTTTCACCTGAAATCCGTCGCG
>CACVKI010143996.1:0-50462 GCA_902732785.1 Trichogramma evanescens
CCCTATTTGATTTTATGACCAAAAGTATGTCCAAACAATTTTTGTCTGACACTTTTCCACTATATAGTGAAATTCTATGACCAAAAGTATGTCCAGAAAAATGTTGTTGGACATTTTTCCACTATATAGTGCTTGTTGTAATCTAAACTTTTATTCTTTGACGAAACTTAATGTGCTCGACATTTAAACTATAAATATTCTTCGATTTTATTCTTCGATTGATAACAGTTTTATCCTATTTATTTCTATTTATTTAAATATCTATGAGGGCTGAAAACTGGTGGGTGATCGGTAATTGGCGCATTTACCCTATTTGATTTTATGACCAAAAGTATGTCCAAACAATTTTTGTCTGACACTTTTCCACTATATAGTGAAATTCTATGACCAAAAGTATGTCCAAAAAAATGTTGTCGGACATTTTTCCACTATATAGTGCTTTGTGTGATCTAAACTTTTATTCTTTGACGAAAATTAATGTGCTCGACATTTAAACTATAAATATTCTTCGTTCGTCACATGTCCGACATATTTCCGTCACGTTTGAGGACCTCTAGTTGTGACTAAGGACTGCTGTCTACTGTTGCTCTTTATAACTGCTTTATATCGAGATCAAAATATTATTGGGTGAATCTGCCAGTTTTTGACAACTTGTGTAGTAGTACATTGTGCAGTATTTGTGTTACATGCGACGTGTTTTGGTACGAGTCTACTATAGGTACACATCAGGCTCGAACTCGGACGACACGTGAGCTGACCTGTATGATGTAAACTATTTTTCCACATTGAGCTCTTCGTGTCACAGACATTCACTGCAGTTTCAAAAGCTCGCGATCGCTCCGTCTACTCGTGCATTTATGTCGAGTTACATCTATATATTACATTCTCCCTCTATTCGTCAAAGATTTTTATACATATGGGGATAATCTACGTCAAACAGGATAGATTGTCAAAAAAATAAGTATGTACTCCTAAAGAGTACGTTGAAAAATGGAAATCCTGTAAATCTCAGCCCCCTTTAGGTCCTGATCCTTGTTAATCTGTAGGGGCTCAAAGTTGACATTGCAGTTATCAAATTTTTTGTCGCCTTTTTAGGGGGGATATGAAAAAATTGTCAAAACATTTTTGATGTGAAATTTGTAGAGGAATTCAAATTTTTAGTCTAAAATGATATTCATATCTTGAAAACCCATTAAAAATCAAAAATAGCAATAAGTCCAGAAATAAATGTGTTTTTATTCATCGATTAGGCCAAAATTAAAATATGTTCATTAAAAGGGCCAAATACAACTTTGGCTCAATTTTTATCATCGGTATAAGATTAACAGACTCAATTTGACAACTTAAAAGGGACAAAACACATGGTTTTTATGGTCTCAGATTGAGTCTTTTAATCTATCGATGACTAAAATTGATAGATACAAGCAACCTTTTCTGGATATTTATTTTGTTGATGTGAAACTATTCATGATTGAAATAATGATAATGGCTAGAAAGTGTCTATGTATTTTTTATTATTACAAACAAGATTGCATTATTTATATGTAGTTTTTGTACATTTTTTGAGTTAGTCATTCAGGTCAGTCAGTCAGGCAGTCAGTGTCAGGATATTTCAATATTATTTTTCATATGTTCTACTATTTATATTTTAGCTTTTATTCACAAAACAAGATTTTTCATTATTTTAATACAAAAATATTGTAATACTAAAAAATTAGTTTATGTTATATATTTAAATGAAATGTAAATTGAAAATGATGTCACTTTCTTTGCACAAGTCATTTATATGCCAAGTTAACTTTTTATCCAAAAGATTCACCACACTTTTTGCATATGTGATCTTTGTTTTTTTTTTTTATGGACTGTGTCAATGGGTCTATTGAACGCTTTTTTTTTCACCAAAAGACTTTCCACATTCCTCACAAATGCGTTCTTTTAGTTTCCAATGAACTGTGTCTATGTGTTGCATCAGCTTATACTTTTTTCTCCAAAAGCCTTGTCAAACTCTCCGCATTTGTGATCTTTGATTTTTTCATAGACCGAGGCAGTTTGTTTATTTAAGTTACTTTTATAACGAAAAGCTTCCCCACACTTTTTGCACAAGTGGTCTCCGATGTTTAAATGGATTAGATCTGTGTGCATCATCCAACAATCACTTCGCCCGAAAAGTTTGCCACACTCATTGCATTAGTGGTTTTTGATGTTTTCGCATGAACTGTCGTAATGTGCTTATTCAAATCTTTTTTATAAAAGAAAGACTTCTTACACTCTCCACACCTGTGATCTTCGATTTTTTCATGGACTGCGACAATGTGTTTATTCAAGTCACCTTTATGATTGAAATGTTTGCCACACTTTTCGCACAAGTAGACTCCGATTTTTAAATGGATAACATCTATGTGCAGCATCAACTTATCCTTACGTCCAAAAGACTTGCCACACTCTCCACACATGTGATCTTTAATTTTTTCATGGACTATGAAAATGTGTCTATTCAAGTCACTTTTATAACCGAAAGATTTTCCACACTCTTCGCACTTGTGATCTTTAATTTTTAAATGAACTTGATCTACGTGTCTCATCAGTTTATCCTTACGTCCAAAAGACTTGCCACACTCTCCACACATGTGATCTTTAATTTTTTCATGGACTATGAAAATGTGTCTATTCAAGTCACCTTTATAACCGAAAGATTTTCCACACACTTCGCACAGGTGTTCTCTGAGTTCCAAATGAACTGCATCTATGTGCTTCATTAAAGTATTCTTACCTTTAAATGACTTGCCACACTCTTCGCACATGTGCTCCTTGAGTTCCAAATGAACTGTATCTATGTGCCTCGTCAGATCAAATTTTTGGCCAAAAACCTTGCCACACTCTTCGCAGTTGTGTTCTTTGATTTTTTCATGAACCATAGCTATGTGCCTATTCAAATCGCTTTTGTATCTAAAAACTTTTCCGCATTCTTCGCACTTGTGCTTTCTAAGTTTCAAATGAGCTGCATTCACGTGATTGTCCAATTTTCGTTTAGTCAGTAAGATCTTACCGCAATAATCGCATTTGTGACGTACTTTGCAATTATTATTTTCAAATCTATGCTCTTCCGAAGCTGACATTGTAAACGATCTCTCTACTTTTTTACTTCTTAATTGTAATACCGTTTACTAACTGGTACTACTAGTTCTCTACTGTTCCTATTTCAGATCTCAAGTATACTTTGAACGTTTACATTGGACAGTTGAAAATTTGTTTACATCGGAACTAATTTGTCAAATAATCACGCAAGAAAAATTAAGCGTAGTTATATGAGTTATCTAAAAATTTTGGGAAATTATTTTTCATCATTTTATGATTTGTCTTGCAAATTTTTTCGGGGGTCTCCTATAGTACACACCAATGAAGCCCCCTTATAGTCAATTAAAAAAATTATAGAGCACACAAATATAAAAAATACCATGTACCAGCCTACCAACTTCACCTTTTTTTCGTATCACGCTCGACGTGGTTTTGCCCATATAATTACAGATAAATATATATATACACGCACAAGTGCCGGAGAAAAGAGCATATAGCCGTGGCGTGGCGCGTGCCGCGCACCGAAAGCCGCATCGGCCGCCGCTATACCGAGAGCTGCGGCTGGTGTACACACATATACACTTATACTCTTTCTTCTCCCGTCGTCTCGCAGTTTTGTCCGCGACGCGATGCTTTGAACATCGTCGACGACGACGACGACGACGACGACGTCGACGCTCGTGAGACCGTAAAAAATCTCTCGCGTAACGCAGTCAGCGCGCGGCCAAACGTTAGCTTTTATAAATCTTCTTCTTTTATTTATTCACTTCTATCTTTTTTCTTTTTTGTTTTTTGTTTTTTTTTTTTTCAACGAACGACGAGCAAACGAAACCAAAATTATCTTCCGATCGATCATTGTAATCCTGTGGAATCGTGCTTGTGTGCAAGTGTACAAGTTTATAATCGTGTATGTGTATGCGTTTTGTGTGGTGATCGACCGATTTTTCGACAAAAAAATGTTGTTGCAGCCTTCGATGCATTAGGTAATGTCAAACCTCACCTGATCAGTGGCTCATTACTTTTTTGTGTATATCATAGTACAAGCTAATATCGAGTTAATAGAAGTGCGAGAAAAGATGTAATATCGAGTTAAGCTCCGTAATAGACTGTTTATTAGTTTTAGGCACACACACCGAAACACAAGGTACATATATCGGAGGGGGAATTTTCGAAAAATAAATAGACAAAAAAGACGTATCGTATGAACTCGCTCGTGCACTACGCACTTGCCTCATTCATCGAGTGTATTCACTTGACGTTAAATTCGTCATTGCAATCGTATGGTGTGCAGTACATCTCAGCGTCGCGCGTCTCACGTATAAATAAGTATATGTACGCGCGCGAAACTTCGTGCACGACGACGACGACAACGACGACGACGATTGGTCACCCTTTTCCAGAGAGATTATTTTTGGATTATAAACGGGTCGAGAATCGAGATGAAGAAGAAGAAGAAGAAGAATCGAATCGAGTCACGCGCGTCGTCGTCGTCGACGACGACTGTTTACAATCGTTAAAAAATATCGTCTCGTAATATCCGTTGATTCGCCGGTCGGTACGGATCTCGCGAATGTGTTTTTTCAGTCCTCGTGCGGCGAAAATCGTATATAAATCTCGCGACGCGGATCGCTTCTGTGCGTTCGTGTGTATATGTAATATCGTAAATTCGGTCGGCGCGCGCGCGTGTGTAGTGCGCCGATCGCACACTCGAGATAATATGATACAGGCAGAAAAAGGGCCGGCAAAAGCACACACGCCAAAAACATCAATCGGCCGAATAATCTCTGCTCGCAAAAGCTCCAATTATAAATCTATACAGCCGTAAAGCACCTTTCAACATATCGCGGCACATACACACAGACACGCACGCACACACACACGCACATATACTGCGAGAGAGAACGACGCGACTCTAAATTTAGCTTGACTCTTTGCGCGCGTGAACCAAGCACGCAGACACTTTACAGGCAGGGAAAAAAGTATTTAACTCGAGAGCGAGGCTTATATATATTATAAATGCGCGTATATGTCAGAAATAAAAAAAAAAAAGACGATGATGAAAAAACAAGCTTGTATAGTCTTTAAAGCGCGTGTGTCAATCAATTTCGACATTCCAGAGTTTAAGAAGAAAAGCCAGCGCAGGAGCTCAGCACGATGATACGCCTCGACGACGGCGGAGCGACGCTACTACTGCTACTGCTAATATCCTCAGCTTCTTCTCCGCTCGGACGCATTTAGACATCCAACGCCCTTGAGAGAGAGAGAGAGAGAGAGAGTCATCCGCGGAAAAGGAAGTGCATATATTTATCCAAAAAAAAAAAGGGAAGGAAACAATGGCCAAGATGTTTAGCTCGCTGCGTCTCGGCACGCTGCGCTCGCGAAAAGCTCGGCCTGGTAGCGTGGCTGCGGCCACGACGTCACCCAATACGACGATGACCAACTGCAACAACACGACGATGACGTCGCTAACGACGACGAATAGCCCCTGTGGCGACTCGTCGATGGCCCAGGACAACGCGCTGCTGCAGCAACAGCAGCAGTACATGTCCAGCGGCTACTTCATGCCGAGCTTTCTGAGCTTGGACGAGCTGTCGGAGTCGGCGGCCGTGGGCTGCTCGGTCACCAGTCCCGTCACCAGCGTCACGTCCAAAGTCGCACAGGTGAGATACCGCAGAAACGAATACGATATTTACAGAGGGAGTCACGTTGATTTATAAATTCATTCGAATGCATAGAACAACGATAATAAACATAGCCGACGTCCGCGATCATCTGACATATCATGGTTACCGATCTAATTGTCAAAGCTCTCGAAGCTGCGGGTAAGATAAATTAAAAGTAACGCGAACTCGAGTTAGTCCTCGTACGCGAGTAGTTTGGCCGCCTCTTCGGGTCGCAGCAATATATTTCGAGATCCGACGACTTCTCGAACAATCCGCGTGCCGAGCCAACAGTTTCACGATCGCGTCAGTGCGTCGCCTCGATCCAGCTGGTGTCCCGCGTTCTCGAGACGTTCGGGCGACTAGCCGATAGCTCCGGCCACTCGTTTCGATCAGAACTCGATCTCGTTGAACCGGTGTACACGTAATTCACGGCGAAGTAATTCTCGGCGAAAAAAACGAAACTGGACATGGATCCGCGCCGTTATCCGCTTCTTACGATCGAACAGGCAGATTTCTCTGCATGAACAGTTGAGCCCACATTTTTTTTCATTTTTCGTTTTTGCCGGAATTTAAGTCATAAAATTACTGTTCGAGAATGGCCTATGAGTTCGATTATCTCACCCGTGGTAGTGGCCGTAACCATTCGTGTTCTGAAGAAGTGTACGCGACCCTGGTGCAGAAAGCTCGATCGGTACCCTCTGAATATTACGACACGTGACCAAAAACACGACTTTCCAGAAAACGCAAAAGAAGAAAAAAATTAACACGTGTAGTATAGGAAAAAGGCTCACGGAAACAGCTTGTATCTCAGTGCAAAATCAAAATGTTGGAATTTCGAAAAATGCAATGGAAAGAGGAGAAAAAATCCTATTTAAATATTCAATAAAAAAAATTTCAAGTTTAAGGTATATATAAGCCCTTATTAGAAGACTCTCGATTTCTTTCTTTTGAAAAATTTCGCGAATATTGGGGAGTCGACCGCTCCATTTGCTGATCAAATTGACGGAGAAAAGAACGCGGCTCTTTTGCGATATCCCAATTATCTCGTAAGCGCTTCCAACTACTTAATTTTTTTGGGTTCAAGTTTCAAGTTAACTTCGTTGCCTCCACTATTGAAACTTTCATCGACTTCGTTGTTAAAAGCACCCTTTAGGTGTCTACAGTGATGCAAATTTGGTTTTATAGGGTAAGAATAATTTTAAGATGTTTTTCTTTTTAATTTTTCTACACTACTTTGTACGAGAGGCAAGTAATAAAAATTTTCGACTCTAAAGAACAAAAATCTTGAGAACCATGAACAGGAGCTTTAAAATAAAACTAGAAATCTATCTGCGCGCTACGCGCGCATGGAACTCTTATGAGTATCAAACAAATCAAACAAATGAAATTAATGACGAATGACGAATGAACATTATTAACTATAGAGGGCGCATATAGATGACACTAAAATTATTTCTTGTACTTACATGAAGTAGGCTCTAAGAGGGTTCAATTCGATCTATAATCGCAATGATTCTTATATTTATTAGATTAGATTTTTCAGTGAGCCACGCAGCCGGTTATTCCATGAGTTCATTATTCAAATTTTTATGAACAATTTTCGGACGAAATTTTTTGGCGAAAATCAAACTTTTCATATTTTTATATAAAAAAAAAATATATATATTTTGTACAAGGTATGGATTTTTTTTCGGGTTTGCCGACGAGGGCTGCACAAGTACTAGATTTTTCGAGTTTTACACAACCCGAACTCGACTCGTCGGAAAAATTCGAGTACTTGCCATGTTTTCGAGTTTTAGCTAAACAAATGATACAACATCAAAACTATGAAAGTCCCCGTTGGATGTGCACACAACATTAGAGTTGCAATCATACTTTTATTCTGACGCAAAACAAAAAAAATTTTATTAAAGAATTGTTAATTTACATCTTTACACGAATTTGAATTTCGCGCTCACTGCTGATCGCTTTGTGTCCGTCACTGACGAGAGACAACTGTGAAAGCTGAAAAAAACTTATTCTCTCTAATCTCTATCTTGTCGTCGATTGCACATGCGGTCTTTCTCTTACTCCACGAGATCAAGAGTCTCGACTAGCTAACGCCATTCTGTATCTATCACTCGTTAAGCCAATATAGCAAACGCATCTGAAAAATAAGGTTTCTCAGTTGATTTAATTTTCTCGTCTCTGTGCGTCTTTGACTTATTTTTCGTTTGCATGGGTGAAAAGACATTCATTTTCTGTAATTATAATCTAACCTAATTAGCTTCAAGAGCTTCAAGTGTCATCAAATCACTACATCGATCTTCATCTCCGAAGCGGCTTGTCTACTTTTTAATACTCGCCTAACCCATCTACCACGTGCTCAGTGTGAATACAAAAATTAAAAATCTTGAATTGTAAGCGTCTGTGTTTGTGCGTGAATTTGAACTGTGAGTGTGTAAAACCATGTCTGCGTCCAACGATGAAATCGAAATCATTGACATATCTGGTTCCGATGACGAAAACCATAATCCGCAGGTTGTGAAAAAATTTATTCATTCACTAAAAAATGTCAATTGGAATAAAGGAAAAGATCGATATAGGGTTTACTGTCAACTGTACCATTTGATGAGCAATTGGAAAGGTAACTTTTCTGACTTGCGGGTCATTTTTCGAATCAATGAAATTGAGTATATTTTATCAGAGGTCATGGACTATTATTCCTTAACAGACCGGAATGATTCATCGGACAGCAGCACAAATTTGCAATTTATCAGGTTAGTCGTCGAGAGCGGCTACAAAGACAAGCCACGGCTCAATAAAGACGGCAAGCCAATTTTGCTTTGCAAGACACCATTGCATTGGTTATTGCGAAAATACTTGTTTGCTGATAAGAAAATTATAGCTTGTGAGCTTTTCAAAATTTACAACAGATACGACCTGAATTACACAGATGAAACTGGACTAACGCATTTCCACGTGGCGTGTAAATATGGCACTCGCGACGTCGTCGAAAAATTTCTCGATCTCGGACAGGATCCTAACAGTCTCTGGACAGAAACAGGCGATTCGCCGCTTCACCTGGCCCTGGATTGGAACACGGATGTGGTTCTGATGCTGCTGAGAAGAGGCGCTGATCCAAATTTGATTAATAAGAACGGACAGACGACTCTGCACGCTTTTTTTGAGAGTGTAATTGTTCGCTTTGAAGGTGATGACTTTATGAGGATATTTTTGGAGACTTGCGAAGCGAATCATCACTTCGTGTCGATCGACGTTCGAGACAAGTTTGGTAATAGGCCATTGCACTTGGCTCTTGGCGAAGGATTTAATAGAACCAGACCCAAGGCGGTCGAATTGCTGCTGAGAAGAGGTGCCGATCCGAACTCAACTAATGAGGAGGGATCGACTCCACTGCACTTACTTTCCAAGAGATATGAAAAGGACGACTTTGCTAAGTCATATTTCGCGATCAACGACGAGTTGAATCAGACGCTGCAGATCGACGCCAAGGACAATTTGGGTCGGACACCACTCCAATGGGCCGTAGCGAACATCTATCCGCAGATGGTCGAGGTCTTATTGAATCGCGGGGCCGATATGTCCAGCTTCGTTTTTCCCACGGATTATTTTGGCAAGATCGTCTTGAATCATAGCATTAAAGATAGATTCTTCCACGTATCCAACCTTTTAGCCCTCGTAGAAAGTCTCGAGAAAAGAGGATACGAATTGGACCGAAGCGAAGCTCTGCTCATCATGAAACATTTTGCCTCTCATGGATATTTCGAGAAGTCGGCGGATTTTGAAAAATGTTGGCGCGACGACGGGAGGCTCATAAGATACTTGGAAATGTTCAAATTGATAAGTCCGAGTCTGTCGCTCGGCGACCTGATTCAGTTGCGACCCGAGGAGGCTCAAGAACAAATCAGATGCACGGGTTACTTTCAGCCCGGGTGGGTCAAGTACAAGTTCCCAGACGCATGTGTAGTGCATCTGTGCGAGATTATATGGAGAGGATTTTTCAGGCGTTGGGCGATCTATCCTTTCTGGGAATTAATTCACTATCGACTGCCACTTGAAATGTGTGAAATGATTATCGATGGGTTAATGAATCAAGATCTATATCATATTTGCTTGGCCATCGAAATCAACAAAAAGGACAGCAAAGTACATGTAGGAACAATGTGACCCTGAAAGGGCCGTATCGCCAGCAGAGCGATCTCATCGCTATTGCAGCTAAAAAAATGTTTAGCTCTGCCCACGATGCTTGGTTAGGTTGTCATGGCGATATATATAGCTGATATAACTATTTTATAGTCGACGTAGTAATACTTCGTATTGCTCTCACACCGATACGGCCCTCTCAGTGTATACAAAAAGACCTGTCAGGGTTAAAAAATACCCCAAAATGTTATGTAATCTAAGTCATTCAAATAAATAAAGTGAAAAAAATTAACAACATTGACCTTCTTAGTTTATTATATTTTTATGTGTAATAGAATACATAACTTTTTCTCCGTAACTTTGAATCGGTTAATCGAAGAAAAATATTTCTAAATAATTAGAAATTTCTTTTTTCTTCAGACCGCCTATGAACTTCCCAATCTTGAATCCGATATAAAGTAGCCTTTATTCCATGGATTAAGACAAAACCTTGACCTTGACCGTAAATTAGGAGCTCTCCTCGAAGAGCAATCGAGAATGTGATAATTAATTATTAACCGATTTTACCTTAACGGGTATGATTTACTTTTATAATAACATAATTTACGTTGCATCAAAAGCGTAGGTGAGAAACTTTTATCAATTGCGAATTTGACTCAATCTCGATTTTAATGCTAGCCGTACAGATAGGGTAAACCACCTAGTTATCTGTGTTTTTCTTCACAGCGTTTCAATGAGGTGTTTTTTTCTTCACGGCATCCGACGAGGTGTTTTTTTTTTACGACATTTTATAAAAAGGTTTTTTTCACAGCGTTTTTTACTGTGTTTTGACTCATAAGCAGCGGCGATATGATGGTAAACTTACAATTTATTTATTGACGCTCGTACGCTGTTGCGATCGCTATCGCTTTGTAGAGGGCTCACAGGCACTCTCAGTCACTCACACAAGTTCACTCGATTTGATCTAGTATAATTGTATACTAACGCTTGCTCACGCACCGCGAGTCACATTAAAGTTAGAAATACAGTCTTGTGCGAATACTACAAGTATTCATCTTTACAAGATTTGAATGTTATATATAAATCGCGTACAAGTCAAGCGTTATGTGCTTTACTAAAATCGTCGTACAACAGAGAGGGCTCTTCTCATTTTCGGGCCTTTTTATACCCCTTGGGGTTCTATCCCACCTCTGAGACTGTTTTGCAACAGCTCCGAGGCTAAATGAATTAAAGGCCAAGAATTATTATATATTTGTCGACATTTCACAGCTGTTTCTATCGACCTATTCAAGACAAGAATTGTACGTTTCTTCGAGCCTTCGATTTCAATGTTGCTAAAATATTTGCGATTAGACCGCTAGGTGGTGCGTTACTTCCCGCAACAGAAAGAGTCAGGTTGGGTTTATTTAGAAAAAAAAAACCCCGGTTTTGAAAAAACGAGTTTTTATTTGTTTTGTTGTCTTTACACGATATTGAAATCATTCACGAGGAGGAAAAAAATTTTCCTTCTCTCGTACATTAATTTTAATGTAAATATTTTTAACCGTGTAGAGCTGACACATGTGACTTCCCCTGCAAACATACGAACGCTTTCTCATACACATCTTCACGTTTCCCAAAAAAACCCGCACAGATTCAAGTTGAGCGCGAGGACGGCAGCCTCGGTGTGACCCTGCGCGGCGGCCTCGGCCGAGCCCTCGTCGTCACGGGCGTCAAGCGGGACGGGCCCGCCGCCCGGGAGGGCCGAGTCCGCGTCGGCGACCGCCTCCTCGCGGTGGACGACGCCGAGCTCCGGGGCCTGAGCCTCGCCGAGGCCCAGCAGGCCCTGCGCAGGCGCAGCGACTCGCCCCAGCACGCCGCGGCCTCGCTCACCATCGAGTACGACGTGGCCAACATGGAGGACATCAGGCAGGCCAGCCAGGGTCCGCTCCTCGTCCAGGTCGAGCGTGGCGTTTCCGGTGAGTTGTTCTCAATGGAAGAAAAACTCAACATGATTGAAAACGTGTTTGCGTTGAACAGGTGAACTGGGTCTGACGGTGCGCGACACTCCGAGCGGCGTCTACATCGAGAGCCTCAGACCGGCCAGCACGGCTGACCGCTGCGGGGCCCTGCAGCCAGGCGACCGACTCCTGGCCGTCGACGAAGTCCCGGTCCAGGACGCCGTCCAGGCAGCCAAACTGCTGCGCAACGCGCCCGACAACACGCGAATCGCCAGGTACATCTATATAAAATTTGAGCTTTCAAAACTTTTGTATAGCTCTTTGCGTTATGCCAAATTTCATTTAAAGTCAATAGTCAAAAGCTTTTAAATAATGTTGTAAGAATCGTAAAAAATGTTGTTACTGCACAAGTGATTTGTTATTTACGATTTTTTATTATTTTTAAATGTTTTTTTTTAACAAAATACACGGCACTGTATGAAATTTTGCCATTTACTAAAATGTTTAGAGTCCGATTCATCATTAGTTTACATTATTACATGTAGTTTCATGTATTGTTTAAAAATAGTAAAATTAAAAATAGTAATAAACCCCAGGTAGAAATTCTAATATGCTATGGTCAAATGTTAACGGATCGTATAAGTAACGTTTTTTTCAATATTTTATCATAAAGTATTATACTCTACGTTTTTTGCTATTTAATTACGATTCTTTGACCATATAAAGTTTAGTATAAATCCGTGACTATATTATAATAGAATTATCTTCAGACCGTAATTCCTTAAAGTACTTCACAGTTAAATTTAAAAAATCAAATGTAAAATTGGTTAATCCGGATTTTAACCCACAGATCCACGTGTCTCAAAAGATAAAATATCTAGATTTTAGCAAGGCCATATTCGTACAATCACGAATTAGTCAAACAGTCGCGCTAGTACAGAATGTAACCATTCCGAAATGATAAAATATTCATTTGAACGATCAAGTCAGTTTTGCACGACTCGACAAACTTTGATTTTTAACTATTAAAAACTATATTTGGAACAGAAAAACAAAAACCATAAAATGTATGAGTTTCTATCAAATTCGTGCTTTTACTTATGCAATTATTTTGTCTTTGCCACTTGCAGATTTCCAGATGAAGGCACTCGCCACCTAGTGGTGAAGGCCTAAAGTGTCGTACATGCCATTTAAATTGTTTGAATACTGGTCTAAATTTTTATATAGGTATATAACTTGCGACATAATTGTAAAAGAAAAATCGCCAATAATTTATGTTGAGTATCTCTACCAGAGATAGTATACAATTTATCCCCAAACGTCGATCGAATTTTGTCCATCGTCATAATTTTATTTTTCACATTTCCACAGAGTCCAGATTTTACCGAGAGCGCCCAGCAGCACGAGTCGTACGATCAAGCGTCGCGCTCAACCCCAGGCGGCCGCAGCGACAACACAGAAGAACAATAATCCCAAGAACGCCCTGTACACCCGCGAGACCCTCACGATCGTCCTGCGTCCGGATCATCGGGGTCTCGGCTTGGGCTTGAAACAAACCGACGACCGGCTCAATTACGTCGTGGACCTTTTGGAGCCCGGTGGACCCGCCGAGCGCAGCGGCGTCCTCCTGCCGGGCGATCGGGTCCTGGCGGCCAATCGTCGCACTCTTCGCGACCTCCAGCCGGCCGAGGTGGCTCTGCTGCTCGAGCAGGCGGCCCAGGTCGAGCTCGTGATCGAGTACAAGGTGGGCTGCGCCGTTGTCCCTGGCGCCGGTGTTTTCACGGTGAGGGTGGCAAGACCTCACGGTGGACAGCCCGACTTGGGGCTGACCGTCGACGAGGACCTCACCGTGTCGGAGGTGCGTCGCGGTTCGCTGGCCTACCGCACGGGCAGCCTGACACCCGGAGACCAGCTCATGGCCATCGACTCGCAGATACTGGAGCCGGGTGATCTGAGACAGGCCGCGCAGCTGCTGCACAGGCCGGGCAGTTCGGTGGTCGCCCTGACGGTGCGCAAGCCAGACTCGATGAACAACGAAATTACCATCACCAGCCCCAGGAACTCGGGCTTCTCGGCCAATTTCTTCAGGGAGCCGAGCTTGGCAGCCATGAGCCCGTCGTCGGCCTCGTCCTCCTCGGCGTCGTCGTCGGCACAGTCGCAGCAATCGCATCATCATCTTCATCATCATCATCACCATCAGTTAAGATCGTCGGGAAGAGAGAGTCTGCCGAGCGTCGACAGCGCCCTCGACTCCTGGGGCGAGATGGCCGACACCTGCAGCGGCCCGGAAATCATGAGGCTGTGGGAGACCGCCTCGATCGACAGCGGCCAGCTGGATCTGCCGATGCCGCCTTATCCATATCCCAAGTGAGACAATTATGAAAACCCGATCGTAAATAAGTTCTCATTCGAGTTCTTAACAAAACAAAAGATTAAGTCCTGTAACGGGATTCTTTGTCTAGTTAAAGCTGCTAGAAGAAAAATTAATTTTTTTTCGTTTTTTTTTGGTTGAGAGCTTAAATAAGACTTGTTGTGTTGAACCAGCTTTTACCTAAAAACTCACGTAAATAGTTACGTAAAAATTTAAATTCTGATGATGGTTACCAAAAATAAGATCTTCGTGAAACTTGTTTTGAAGAACTTGAATAAGAACTTATTCAACCTTTTCATTGCGGGTATTATTTTATTGTACCAAATACTAGGCCGCTTTTATTCAAGGCGTATGTTAACATTTGGACAAGCTTTAAAATGATTTAAATGGTATAGTTGACTTATTATTATTCAATAAGTGTAAATTTTGTTTATAAAAAGTAGCCAAAAATTGATTCCAAATAATTCTTCTTAAGACCAATTACCACACAATTTTCAATTTAAAATTACGACGTTTCAAACTATTTTGTTCAAAGTCTCGTAAACTTTAATTGTATATTATACATAATTAAAAAATTGAATTACTTTTCGTAATGTCACAAAGAATGGCCATTTACTAAAACATCAATTTTTAATGTTTACATGTTTACCAAATTGAGTTTACTAATTAAAATTTTGTTCTGCTATTCTAACAGCTCCGTCGCATCGAACTCACCTAGACCGGCCTGTAGCTGCAGTCCCCAAGATAACAATCGCGTCTCCCAGATCTCTCACCATCATCATCATCAGCAGCAGCAGCAGCAACAACAACAACAACAGCAATCGCAGCAGCAGCAGCAAATAATCCACGTCTCGCTGCACAAGGACCCGGTCTACGAGGACTTTGGCTTCTCCGTGTCGGACGGCGTGTACGAGCGCGGCGTCTACATCAATCGGTTGCGGCCCGGCGGGCCCTGCGACGGTCTGCTCAGGCCCTACGACCGAATACTGCGGGTGAACGAGGCCAGCGTCGAGGACTGCGACTGCTGCCTGGCGGTGCCGCTGATAGCCGCGGCGGGGCCGCGCCTCGAGCTCGCCATTTCCAGACCGCTGTCGTCGTCGATGATCGGGAGCCTGCAAGGACACGAGAGCGTCGCCAAAATGTACTGAGATAATGACGAGTGTGACAAATTGATTCGACGATAAAGAAGGAAGATGAGAAATTATTATCTAGTCAGGATTGGTGGTCCGATCTTTTTGACGACGACAAAAAAATTACAATGAACATATCAATTATTTTATACGAATGAATCTCAAACGTCGATTAGAAAATTCTGCAGGAAGGCATCATGAATTGTGTGTTTATAAAAATACCGCTAACTTGTACTGCTTGTATAATGCACTATTTACATTAGAAATTAAGATCGTTACTAATACAAAATCAGTTAATTTTGATTAATATTTCGCACCGATTATATTAAAAAAATGAATAAAAAAGTAACTTCAGTTTTAATACTACTGTGGTATTTTTCTCAAATCCTTATCACCAATATATGAACTATTGCAGCTCATCAGTGGCAAATGGAATTAACAAATTATGGTAATGTATGAAAATGAATATTTTAAAAGTAAAAAGTACCTACATTTATGTTTTTTTTTATTGTGAAACGGGGAACGCGTGGGTTGAATTTTACCGTAAGCATAATGTTTCGTAAAAGCTTATTAAATTCGCCGATATTGACGATTTATCTAATTGTTAAAACAAAATCGATGTGACCTCATCGATTCAATAATTATTTAATACCTCACGAACTGATGATACGATTCACAATATCTTCGTTAAGTGATTTTTTTAATATTGCCTATTGTTCTTCTTTTTTCTCAAAAAGTAATCGTTGCACCAAAACAATGGAAAAAAAAATCAACGCACGAGCTCAAGGTAATTCAAAACTTGTGTACACTTCTCGTTCGAAATTCCATAAAGCATTATCAATTACGATTAACGAATTTGATTGCTATATGTAAGCACCAAAACACACAACGACAACAGCAACACAATTACATTTATCAAAACAATGGTATTTAAACAGAAATGTGAAATTCCCTTTCACATCATAATGCGTCGTCGTCGTCGTGCAATTGTAACGCATCGCGCATCAACGCGTCGACAAAAAAGAACGATAACGAACGCGATCCCCGCAAAATCTCACTCTCGCGAATGTCGCTCACCTCGTGCGCGCTCACATACACACACGAGCTAAATATAATATGACACACACGTCGAGACCTGTATACACAAAATCATTCGTCATATTTTTTTTTTTTTTTTTTTTTTAATGTAAACGTGAAAGTGAATCAATGGGCACTCCAGAGGCCGTGTACATTGTGTATACGAAGTTGCCACGAGGCTCTCCTCCCACACACACACTTACACACTTACACGCCTCGACTAAATTCCTTTTTTTTTTTTTTAATTTTGCACACCTCGTCGAGGATATAACTATGCGCAGCACACATACGTCATTATTGTTTTACGATGCGACTGTTGTTATGTACGTGTGTGCGGGTGCGTCGAGCTCGTGCGTATAGCAGCTCCGCGTCAGACACGGGCGAGTAATAATAATCCAAGTGAAAAACGAGCGCGCCGTTATCGGAGAGTTGGCATTTTTTTTTTGTTTTTTGCCAGTAAGGCAAGTTATGTAAAAAAGATTCGTAAATTAAAAAAAAAAAGAACGTTCTATATTTAATGCCGGTCGTTCGTTGTTTTTGCCTACACATACAATCGAATCATTTTTTTTTTTTTTTTTCGGGAGAACATACACACGGTCGCGAGAGATTTTTTGTTTGTACGCGGGTATACGCACGCATCGCGCGGCAGCAGCACATAATAAGCTGGCTGAACGAAAAAAAAAAAAATTTATTTGGCATTATTTATTCCCGCGGGCAAATATTTGTATTATAGTTTCTGTACGCGCGCGCGTTAATGGCGCGTGATCGTTTCAATTGAAATCTGGTAAAGAAAGAAAGAAGGAAGAACATAATAAACCCAAATCATTTTTGTCGATTCCTATTTCACGATCTATATATATACGCTTGGGGAATTTCGATATTTCGACACTCGCTGCCGAGCTCTCTTGCCCGCAGTAAAATAATAAAATATACACATATCATTATCATGGCGAATCGTCGTCTGTTGATCGCTTCCTCCTGGCTCTGCGTCCTCCTGGTCGGCTCCTGCCACGCCAACAATGGTAAGAATCACACGCACACACGCTACAAGGTTGAATTTTTCTTTAAATAAATCATGATTTTCTCGCCTACAGCATTCGGCACCCGTATCCTCGGCGGCGACGAGGCCGACAACGAGTTCCTCTTCCCCTATCACGTCTACCTGACCCTCGGCCACGGCAAGTACGTCTGCGGCGGCAGCATCATCGGCGACCATCACGTACTCACCGCGGCCCACTGCGTCATGAAGAACTCCCGCGAGTTTCACGACGACGTGCTCCAGCGCGGCCTCAACGTCGTCGCCGGCACCTCGAATCTGCGCGATCTTCGCGCCGTGCACGCCAAGACCCGCCGAGTCGTCAAGATGTACGTCCCCAAGGCCTACGACTTGGGCAGGCTGCGAGGCGACATCGCCGTGCTGAAGCTGGACGAGCCGCTGGGCCTGAACGTGTTCACGAATCAGCTGCAGGAGCTGGCGTTGCCGCCCAAGGAGAACGCGAATTACGCCGGGCAGAAGGCGATCGTGACGGGTTTCGGTTACACGAGGTACTGGTCGCCCGTGGAGAATCTGAGGCAGACCAATCCGTACGTGAAGCTGAGCGAGAATCTCAAGTACCTGAAGACCAAGGTGCTGGATCAGGAGCTGTGCATGGAGAAGCAGCTCAACAATCCGAGCAACACCATCATCTGCGCCCAAGCGGATCAGAACGAGTACAATTGGAAGGAGTATCAGGGAACTTGCAAGGCTAGTATATAAATCTTACGTCTCTCGAGTGTACCACACATGCGTGATAACATCTTTTTTTTTTACTACAGGGCGACAGCGGCGGACCACTGGTGGTGCACGGCGTGGTGATCGGCGTCGCCAGCCACACCATCAGCTCGCACCAGTGCTCCGAGTGGTACACGCCCTCGTTCTACACGAGCGTCGCTGTCTGGAAGCCCTTCGTCGAGCAGGCCATGCTGGACCAGACCAGGGGGATGATCACCCACGCCTATTGAGATAACTTACCTATCGTGAATTTTTTTTTTTTCAATTTTTTACATTATATAAAGAAGCGTTTATAGAAATGAATGAATAAAGAAAAGCGAGAGAGAAAAAAAAAGAAACAACGAGTCTTTTAATTTACCGTATATAGAGTTAATAAACCGGTAATACGATCATTATATACACATATATATATACGACGCAGCAGCAGCAGCATCTTCGCTCGCTCGCTCGAGCGCGTCTGCTTTTCGTTAAAAAGTAACAATAATAAAAAATACGCGTGCACCTCGACGATCGAGCTGGCGTTGATTTTTCCCAATGCGCGCGCCAAGAGAGAGAGAGAGATAAAATTATAATGATCGCGGCTTGGCGCGTGTGCCTCGATCATTATACATACTTATTACTATCTCTCTTCCTCTCTCTCTCTCTCTCTCGAACCGGATTCGACGCGACGCCGCTGCGGTTCGATCTAACTGCATCTCTCGTTGAAAATTGAGTTATATACATCCCAGCGTACGCCCGGCTGCAGTGTTCTAAGCGCGAGGATCATGTCGATAAGCCTGCCGAAATTTTACGTATTCGCTCTCTGCTGGTTGGGTGAGTGGAAAATTTTTTTAACAGTTGTGTGTATACACGTTTTCGTAAGTGCGCGCAAGATCCATCCATCAATGTTACACGATTGTTTATTTTACATCACACACACACACCTTACGTGCATTATAGGAAGAACTCTGGCAGCCGAGACCAACGCCTCTGTCCCCGCCGAGCAGTACCTGGACTTTCGCATAATCGGCGGCGACGAGGCCGAGCCCCGCCAGTTCAAGTACCACGTCTACCTGGAGACCGGCTGGGGCTTCTACCTGTGCGGCGGCGGCATAATCGGCGATCGGTACGTCCTCACGGCGGCGCACTGCGTTATCGACACGCGCACCGATCGATTTTACGATCACGCGCTGCGAATAGTGGCCGGTACCGATGCTCGACTCAACGCCAGCAGCAACGATCGTTCGAGCAACGAGGCTGTCGTGCTGGCCGTCGAGCAGGCCTACGTGCCCTACATGTACAGGTCGAGCGACATCGGCGATATAGCGCTGTTGAAGGTAACGTTGAAGCGCGCACACTTATACACGAAATTGACGTATAAACACAGGAAATTTTTTGTTTTCGTTGTAAAATTGCGTTAGAAAATACGATTCCGATACTTTTACTTATTCAAATTGGTTCAAGACCCATCTATACCATGAATTAAAATACAAACATATTTTCAATACTTATCTCTTCTGCTTCAGCGGGACAGAATACAAAACAAGCTGAGAAAGTAGTTTGCAGACTAAAATAACTTTTTTTTTAACTCTCTTTGCTATTTTTTGAGACTTGTTGATGTTTTGAAATTGGCAAAAAAATTGAGATCAGAATCCTGTGGCGTAGAATTTTAGTATTATTATTCGTCATAGAATGGTCCTGGACTAATTTAAATAATTAAAAGTATTAGGGTCGTATTTTCTGTTGTAAAGAGGCTGGCAAAAACGCAATTTTACATAAAAAATAAAATACTTCAAAATTATTATTAAATTTTTATGATTTTAATCTACACCTACTAAAAAAGACGTATCTACTTCAAAAATCTGACCATATTTTCGCTCTACTTTCAATTTTTCATAAAAGTTGAAAAAAAATTTCCTCTGTAACATGATTGTAAACAGTATGATTATAGACGATTTGGACGTCGTTCCTCAAAGACATTGGTCATGTTTATAGTATAAGCAAATCAGTTTGAATGTTGTCTTTCCCGATGAAACAAGTCATAACATAAAAGATATATCCATCGTTCAATTAAGGTACCAAAATGTATAAAAGCGAGGAGAAAATCAAAGACGTTGTCTCGGAAAATAATTCCAGTGGACAAGACATTGTTGTTTCTGACGAAAAACAGCCCGTTTTTTATATTTTTCAGGAGGCATTTACACTAGAAACAAGTATAACACACCGAGACACAGGTCACATTGAACAAAAAAATTTCGCTTGCGACAAGTGCGAAAAGACATTTGAGTTCCGAAGTCATTTGAGTAGACACCAAATATCAGAACACAAAAGCCGCAAAGATTTTGCATGCGACAAGTGCGACAAGAAATTTGTGAAAAAATCAAGTTTATTCACGCACCAAAAATTGGTACACAAAAATCGCGAAGATTTCAGGTGCAACAAGTGCGAGAAAAAATTTGAAAATAAATCAACTTTACTCAAACATAAAAAAATATTCCACGAAGTTTTCAAAGATTACTTGTGTGAAATGTGCGCCAAGAGATTTGGAAATAAACATAGTTTGCTCATACATATAAAGAAAGTTCATGAGGTTTGCAAAGATTTAAGACGCGACAAGAGCGGGGAGAAATTTGCGGCTCAAAGTAATGTAATGAAACACCAAAGAACAGTCCATGAAAGTTGCGAAGATTTCACATGCGACAAGTGTGAGAAGAAATTTGTAAATAAATTTAATTTAGTCTTCCACCAAAAAACAGTACACGAAGGTCGCAAAGATTACGAATGTTACAATTGCGAGAAAAAATTTGGACATAAACAGCATTTGTTCAGACACCAAAAAACATTTCACGAAGGTCGCAAAGATTTCGCATGCGACAGGTGCGAAAAGAAATTCGGGGAAAAAGGCACTTTGATCAAACATCAAAAAACTATCCACGAAGGTCGCAGAGATTTTGCTTGCGACAAGTGCGACAAGAAATATCGACAAAAACACCACTTGCTTATTCACCAAAAGACAGCCCACGAAGGTCACAACTATAACTTATGCGACAAATGTGATAAGAAATTTGGACAAAGATCAGACTTGTTTCGGCACCAAAGGACAGTCCATGAGGGTTGCAAAGATTATGTATGCGACAAATGCGAAAAAAAATTTGGACAAAAATTGGATTTGTTAAAACATCGAAGGACAGTTCACGAAGGTCGCAAAGATTTCGTATGCGACGAATGCGAGAAAAAATTTGGACAAAAACAGTATTTGCTCATCCATCAGAAGACAGTCCACGAAGGTCGCAGAAACTATACATGTGACAAATGCGAGCAGAAATTTGGACACAAAAGTACTTTGTTCTCGCACATGAAAACAGTACACGAAGGTAGTAAAGATTACGGATGCGACAAATGCGAGAGGAAATTTGGACAAAAATCGAATTTGCTTTTTCACCAAAGGACAGTCCATGAAGGTCGCAAAGATTTTTCATGCGATGGTTGTGAGAAGAAATTTACACAAAAAGCACATATGCTTTTCCACCAAAGGACAGTCCACGAAGGTTGCAAAGATTTCCCATGCAACAGATGCGAGAAGAAATTCGGAACAAAAAAGAATTTATACACCCATCAAAAAAAAGTTCACGAAGGTCATAAAGACTACGCATGTGGCGAATGCGAACAGAAATTTGGACGGAAATCAAGTTTACTTTTTCACCAACGGACGATACACAAAGGTCTCAAAGATTAAGCATGTGAGAAATGCGAGACGAAATTTAAGAATATATATAATACATTTTATCAAATACTTAAAAGCAGTCCATGGAAAAATCGTTATGCATTGGTAATTCATTATTCATATTGGAAATACATTACATTTTCATAATGTTCGAACTTATTAAAGGTATATTCTTCGAATAGTCAATTTTTTTTGACGATTGTAAATTCATAGCCGATTTCATGTTAACTCAACTATTCTTTTTTTTTTAATTTAACATAATAAACACATATTTTGGCATGTCAAAAATGTTCTAGAATGTTTTGAGATATTTAGGGCTCGTATATCATCCTACTGTAGAGGGCCAAAATTGGCAATTTTCCATATTCTCACGAAATTCATAAAAAATTGCAAATATTTTGATAATTCCTAGCTCAGTATAGAGTAACTTAAAAGGAAAAGTGCAAAACAGCTTTTTTGGAAATTGTTCAAATTTTCAGAAAAAAAATATACTCCAAAGTAATTAGAGCACTCTGGAGGCTTGTACAGTACAAATAATTATAAAAAAAATTAAAAGACTTAAAATTTAATAAAGTATAATCCGGACTTTCATTTCCAAAATTATTTAGAAAGCTTTTTCAACGTGTCTACTACTGCGCTGTTGGTTTTGTAAAAGTTCGATTATTACTTGGCTTGGAGCCGCTAGTAAGTGGCAGAAAACGTACTAAAACGTCAAAAATATGCCAAAAAAAAAGAATATAATCTTAGATCCGGAGTCCCACGACCAAAAATATTCACAGAACTTCCTCAGATTGTCTACTAATACTTACTAAATTGTTGCAATGGCTTGATTTGTTTTGCGGTCAGGAGGCAATAAAATGTAGGGCTCATTATATTAAAGTTTATAAATGATCTATTTAATTTGTATGGTTTAATTACTTAAGTGTTGTAAAAACAATGTTTAAACAGATAAATCGTCTCCTGAATTGTAAACAATATGATCATGAATATTTTTGACGATCCCTCGACATACTAATTATATTTATAGTAATAACGAATCAGTTTGAATGTTATCTTTCCCCATGGAACAAATCATAACACCAAAAGATAAATTTAAATCATTAATTTTCTGTGACGCTTAATTGAAGGATCCATCGTTTAATTAAGGCACCAAAATGAATAAAAGTCAGGAGGAAATCAAAGGCGTTGTCTCGGAAAATAATTTAAGTGAACACGACATTGTTGTTTCTGACGACAAACAACAAGTTTTTCATATTCGTCGAGAGGAATTTACACTAGAATCAAGCATGATGACACACCGAGACAAAATTCACAATGGACGGAAAAATTACGAATGCGACAAGTGCGAAGAGACATTCGAGTTCCGAAGTCATCTAAGTAGACACCAAATATCAGAACACAAAGGCCGCAACGAGTTTGCATGCGATCAGTGCGAAAAGAAGTTTGTGAAGAAATCGAGTTTGTTTACGCATCAAAAATTGGTACACAAAAATCGCGAAGATTTCAGGTGCAACAAATGTGATAAGAAATTTGAAAATAGATCAAATTTAATAAATCATAATAAAATATTCCATGAAGTTTTCAAAGATTACCTATGCGAAAAGTGCGCCAAGAGATTTGGAAATAAACATAGTTTACTTTTGCATATAAAAACAGTCCATGACAGTCGCAAAGATTTCTCATGCGACAAGTGCAGAGAGAATTTTAGAAAAAAATCGCATTTGCTCATTCATCTAAAGACGGTACACGCAGATCACAAAGATTCTCTCTATGACAAGTGCGAGCAAAAATTTGGAGAAAAATCAAATTTGATAAAACACCAAAAAACAGTTCATGAAGATCGCAAAGATTACTCATGTGATAAGTGTGAGAAGAAATTTGGATATAAAGTGAGTTTGCTCTACCACCAAAAGACAATCCACGAAGCTCGCAAAGATCACCGGTGTGACAAGTGTGAGAAGAAATTCGGACATAAAGTGAGTTTGCTGTACCACCAAAAGACAATCCACGAAGGTCGCAAAGATCACCGATGTGACAAGTGTGAGAAGAAATTCGGACATAAAGTGAGTTTGCTGTACCACCAAAAGACAATCCACGAAGGTTGCAACGATTTTGCATGCGACAAATGCGAAAAGAAATTTGGAAGTAAATCAAATTTGTTGAAGCACCAAAAAGAAGTCCACGAAGGTAGTAGAGAATACGAATGCGACAAATGCGAGAAGAAATTTGGACGAAAATCGCATTTAATCCGACACCGAGAAACAGTCCACGAAGGTAGTAGAGAATACGAATGCGACAAATGCGAGAAGAAATTTGGACGAAAATCGCATTTAATCCGACACCGAGAAACAGTCCACGAACGTCGCAAAGATTTTATTTGTGACAAATGCGAAAAGAAATTTGGGACTCAATGCCATTTGACAAAACACCAAAAGACAGTCCATATGTAGGTCGCAAAGATTACTTCTGTGACAAATGCGAGAAGAAATTCGGACAAAAATTCAATTTATTCTTTCATCAAAAAACAGTACACAAAGGTCGTAAAGATTTTGCATGCGACAAGTGCGAAAAGAAATTTGGACGAAAATCAAAATTACTTCTACATCAAAAGACAATCCACGAAGGTCTCAGAGATTTCGCATGCAACAGGTGCGAGAAGAATTTTAAACAAAAAGTGCATTTGATCAATCACCTAGAGGCAGTCCACGAAGGTCGCAAAGATTATTTATGCAACAACTGTGAGAAAAAATATTCAAGTAAATCAGATTTGTTGAGGCACCGAGAGACAGTCCATGAAAGTCGTGGAGATTTTGCATGCGACTAATGCGAGAAGAAGTTTGGACTTGAACATCATATGCTGTTGCACCAAAAAACAGTCCATGTAGGTCGCAAAGACTTACATGCGAAAAATGCGAGATAAAATTTGGACAAAAGTGGAATTTGTTAAGGCACCAATTGACAGTCCACGAAGATCATTAAGATTTTGCACACGAAAAAAGCGAGAAGAAATGTTTGGTGTAATCAATTTGATTAAACACTAAAAAATAGTCTGTGAAAAAATTATTATTAATAATAAATTGCCTTTTTAACTGACTCGAACTTATTTCAATAATTAGCGTTCCTTATGGAATAGCATGCTTTTCATTAATGAAACACTAAAAAGCCCTGATTTTTTTGACAATTGTAATTATATATTAGTACTTTATATAGATTTTTTTTTAATTTCAATAAAATTTCGGTCAATACGCTTGTGTATTACCTGAACCTTGTGATAAGTTTAAGTAATATATTTTAGTTAAACATTCTTGATCGATTCAATTTTCTTTATGCGTAAAATTAGAGTAACGAGCGGAAATAGGAACAGACCCTTCACATCTTACTTCATTTATGAAAAAATAATTGATTGCCACGATACATATAATATATAATGTCGAAACGCAGCTAAACGGCTCGCTGGGCCTGGCCACGAATCCAAATCTGCGCGCCCTCGAGCTGCCGCGCGACCAGCTGCTCACCTACGACGACGAGGAGGTGCTGATCAGCGGCTTCGGCATCACCTGGCTCAAGTACTACATGGCCCCGAGCAGTCCCGCCGACGGTACAGCAGCTAGTAGCGGTCATCAGAGCCCGGCGGTGGTGGACGGCGAGCTGAGCGCGCGACTGCGCTACGCCCGGGCCGACGTGATACCGACCCAGGCCTGTCGCAAGATCTACAAGAGGCGCCAGCCGGTCTACTACGTGCAGATCTGCACGAGGCTGAGGCAGCGCGAGTACAGCCGGCCCGAGGGCGTCTGCGTGGTAATTATACATCGTGGCACATATAATGCATAAACCTCGTAATCTGCTTTGTCGTAATTGACATGTAAATTTACCACTCTAATTCATAATTTGATTTCGTACACCCCTGATAGAAATCCTCAATATTTTATGATTAGTTTTCGGCCAACGAAAAGGTTGTTTACTCGTGTAATATGGTCTTGAGAGTTTTTATGATTTAAATTGACCATTTTTTAAATAATTTAATGATTGCTTCATTCAAGACTGTGCACCTACCGATTTATACAATTATTTTGACTTTGCCACTTGCAGATTTACAGATTAAATTGCTCGCCATCTAGCGGTGTAGGTTTCAAGTAGTTGAAAGCTGTTATAAAATTAACAACATTAATTAACAACATAATTGTAATAGAAAAATCTACAAAAAATCAAGTCAACTAATCACAAAGTAATTTAAAATATATTTTAACTTGTCATTTCTCGGTTATTAGCCTATTGTTAATGTTGACAATTTCTATCAGTGGTTTAACGAAGTGCGAATGAGTTCTCTCCTTCTGCATTATGTTAAGAATGAAGCTCGAAAAAGTTTCATTTCGATCTGTTTAATATTTCAAAAGTTATTACGATTTTCAAAGAGTTGAAGCGTTCTAATCTTTTGGAGCAGTGATTTTGAAAGATGAGCAGCCAAGCTTCAATTTGAGATCAAAAACATTAGGATTCATTGATTATTTCAATAGTATACAATGTGAAGAAGAACATATGTTTGTCTAAATTTTTTTGTTTTTTTGTTTTTTTTTTATCAAGAAGCTTTTTATCAATGAATTGGCAGCGGTTTAAAAGTCATAATTAATATTCAATTATTTATTTAAAGAACCCTCTCTGTTTCAAATTTAATTCATCGTAATTTTCTCGCAGTCCTGTAAAATTTCGACTGAAGGAGGTTCTAGTATCAATACAATCAACAACATCGATTTCACATTACTTTATTTTCATTTTTGATCGTGTATAAAAAAAAAAAACTTTACATCGTGTATCCGTTCGTCTGTTCACAACACGACAGGGCGACAGCGGCGGCCCGGTGGTGCACAACAATCGGACGATCGTCGGCGTGGTGAGCCGTGGTCCGCTGTCGTGCTCGGAGCTCGTCGTGCCGGCGCGCCACACCCGAGTCTCGCCCTTCGTGCGCTTCATCGATCACGCCGTGCACGGCACCCACGACCCGGACATGATGGCGCGAGTACACAATTTTCTGTAGACATAAACGAATAACGAAATGAAATATTATTATATGTAAAATAAAGTCTATGTACGATCTTATAAAGACTCACTCGTGTGTATCTTATTTTTAAATAATAATAACATAATACAACGTCATCGTCCACGCCTGAGCACGTGATACTTGATGTAGATGGCGGCTACGACCAGGTAGAGCAGCGCCGAGACCAGCAGCTTGACTTTGTAATAGATCAGCGCCACTATCAGACACACAACTTGCGCAAACATTATATTGTTCCATATACGCGTGCGGTGTTTGCTATCGTCGCGATTCGTCTCGCGCCTCCGAAATATCGTGTGCGTCGCGTAATGCAGTATGTGTACGACAACGTTCGTCGCATCCTCTCGTATATATAGATGATTATAGATCTCGGCCGGGCTCGCGCGCTTCGGTTCGCCTCGGTTCCTGTTATTATGCGCAAAAAAAAAAAAAAAGAGCCACAAGCCCCGAAGACGAGCGAGCATTACGTACTCGCGAAAAACGAATTAGTCGTTTTTTTTCCGTCTCTCGTGTGTGCGCTCGAGTATGCTCGCGTCGCATTAGTGCGTATTTTCTTTCGAGTTGCTCGATACTTGTCTACGCGCGTCTGGAACTGGATCGCCGCTTGGAATCTCTGTCGTTTCTTTTTTTTTCTTTTTTTTTTTGCTGTTCCGGACGATCGAAGCAGGTCGCGCGAATGCGAACGAACATCATGGCGCTGACGAGGATGCAGAAAATCGGCATCGCGGGTGGATGTCTGTTCTTCACCGGGATACTGCTGATGACGGCCATCATGCCGGCCCTGGTCAAGACCTTCATCAAACAGGTAACGGACAGGAAAAAAACGTTCGAGTCGAGGTGAAAATTTCAGGACCTCCGCGCGTACGAGGAAGTCGATGCAGAAAAAAAAGAAGAAGAAAAAATCGTACGCGTCACTATGTTTCATTGCGCTTTTCTGCAAACGCACGCGCACACGTAATCTTATGTGCTCTCGGTTGTAACGTCCAGTTTGATAATTTCGGAGAATCTAGCGTCTTTGCTATATCACGCTTGGGTACCGATGAGAATTTGTTTTATCCGATTTTTTTCTGCCATCAACGGTTATTACATTTTAATTGTTATCATAACCTTTTGATGTATTAGGAAAATTTAGGAGGAAGCTGTCAATGTATTTATTTTTTATTGCGTTTAAAGGTACGAAAATTAAATTACAATTTTTGTAGGGATTTTTCTTTCCCTTTTCCCTCGTGTTTTTTGGAATTCTAAAATTTTAATTACTGCTGAATTTTGGGTTTGTCATTTTATGTTTATGGTATTTTATAATTGAAAATTTGTACGAACACTTGCGGTGTCTCAACTTGATGACGATTTGAAATCGCGTTTAAAATTTTTCATTATTCAAAAGGCTAAATTCCGAAATAGCCTTATATTTTAATTGTTACTATATGATTTTCAAACAAAAACGATTCCGAAATCATTTAGAGCAAAAGATATGGATCAAAATTTTGCCAATAAATTTTGATGTCTTGTAAAATAGGGACAATGTCTCATTTATTATCGTCTTTGCTCGCTTCAAACCCTCTAGAAAGTCGCCTTGAAGCCCGGCTGGCAGATGCGCAACCTCTGGAGCAAGCTGCCCTTCCCCATCTACTATCAGTTCTACGTGTTCAACGTGACGAATCCCGAGCAGGTGGCCGAGGGTGAGAAGCCCATCGTCCAGGAGGTCGGCCCCTACACCTACGAGTGAGCATACGCAAATGAAATCGTCACTCGCATGCTCGTTCCATGATCGATCTTTTTTTTTTTTACACGCAGCGCCTGGCACGAAAAGATCAACATGATCGATTACGAGGAGGACGACACGGTCTCGTTCACCATCAAGAACACGTTCTTTTACAATCAGCAGAAGAGCGGCGCCTTGACCGGCGACGAGGAGGTAATAGTGCCGCGCTACTTCGTCCTCGGCCTCGTCAACGCCATACTCAGGATCAAGTTCAACGTCATACCCTTCATCGGTGAGCCATACATTTTTTTTTTTTTTTTGCTTCAAATCATCCAACGCATCTTGATCGATGTTAATTTTGCACGTAGACGACGCGGTCCAAGCCGTCTTCCACAAGCCCGAGTCCCTCTTCGTCAAGGCCAAGGTCAAGGACATTCTGTTCACGGGCATGCCCATCGACTGTCGCCAGATATTCAGCGGGCCCGGCGCCCTCGTCTGCAACGAGATCAAGCTCAAGTGGAAGGAGTACCACATGATCAAGTACGACGACAACTACTACGGCATGTCGCTGTTCGGCTGGATGAACGGCACCGACTCCAAGGATCGGCTGCGGGTCCGTCGCGGCTCCGCCAACTTCATGCAGGTGGGCGAGGTCGTCGAGTACAACGGCAAGGAGGCGCTGGACGTCTGGCAGGACGAGCGCTGCGACGCGTTCAACGGCACCGACGGCACCATCTTCCATCCGTTCTTCGATCAGTCGGGTCGCGACGATCTCGTCAGCTTCAGTCCGAGCATGTGTCGCAGTCTCGCCTGCAAGTTCGACGCCAAGACCGAGTTCGCCGGGCTGAAGACGCTGCGCTACGTGGGCGACATAGGCACCGATCCGGATCACAACGAGGCGGACAAGTGCTTCTGCGAGGCGCCCGACGACTGCCTGAAGAAGGGAGTCTACGATCTGTACAAGTGCGTGCACGCGCCTCTGCTGGTGAGCAATCCGCACTTTTACAACGCCGATCCGTACTATCTGAAGGCGGTGGAGGGTCTGGCGCCCAACAAGGACAAGCACGAGATGTACGTCGATATGGATCCGTTCTCGGGGGCGATACTCAACGCCCATCTCAGGGTGCAGTTCAACATGATCATCACCAAGGTCGAGCAGTTCAGCCTGATGAAGAACTTCCCGGCGGCTCTGCTGCCCCTGCTCTGGGTCGACGAGAACGTCGAGCTGCCGGATTTTCTCCTGGAGGAGGTCATCTCGGGACACAGGCTCTACAGCATCGGAGTGTGAGTGCCATGATGATTTCTCGTATTTTTAAATTGAACAAAGATGTAATCTTTTCTCTCTGTGTTTAGAGCCACCGAGTACATCATGATACTCATCGGCCTGGGCATGTGCGGCTACGCCGGCTACAAGTACTACAAGGCCAATCGCTCGTCCAAGCTCGATCTCAAGGACATCAAGATGGCCACGAACACGCTGGACATCAGCCGCAGGCCGACCATCATCAATCCCACGCCGGACTTCGAGACGAGGGTCGGTGGATGATGATCGATTCGAGAACGATCACGGCTGCTTTATCGATTGTTGTGTCGCGTGACGGAATTGCCTATTATCGATAATAATATATCGATGGTGCTTACGAACACTATCTTTTGATTCGATTAAATGAAGACGGGTTCTTACATCGGAAGAAATATTATATGCTGCAGTTTTAAACGAGAGATTTTCTTCCTAAGCATCGGCGATATATAATCAAGGATCGAGATCGAGATTATGCTGCCCGATGATAGGCAATCCAACGCAAAACATTTCTTTTTTCCTATTACTTACCTTTTAATTATCACGTCGTTTAGTTAATTTAAGAGTATTATTATTATAATTATCATACTTTACTGTAAACGATTAGTTCTGTAAGCCTTTGGAATGGTAATATAAAAAAAATTTCGTGTTTCGGAAAAAGATTATCGTTCTTTTTTCTTCTTCTTCTTCACATTTCTTCGAACGCCTACGGAAGCGACGTGTGTGAATAATCATCGGTCGAAAATAGCATAAAAGGCTATTTGCACACATACACATTTTTTTTCTTCTTTTTGCATTTCTCATCGCGCGATGACGCAGATGAAAATGTGTGCAGAGAAAAAGAAGGCAGCGACGAACGCAACGGCGTGTGACGATGCTCACCTCTTCGTAATGTATAGAAGCCTCGTGACGCGGATATATTATATAGACGGACAAGTGCATCATCGGGCCTCGTCGGATCTGAACTCCAGCTGAAATTGTACCAGTATCACCAGGTAAGTAGCGATCGATCCGAAAATCTGAGCAAAAGAACAATTAACATCAACTCGGTCGTAGCGGAAACTCGAGCAGCCGATTCATTTTGTTATTACCGATATTATCAAACTGCCGTCGAGGGTGAAGAAGCCGTAAGCCGTGAAGTTGGTACGCGCGTGAAGCAAGTACAACGAGAAATCGTTCAACTGTATGGATAGAAAACACATTTTTTGAATAAAGTATATAAGAAATTACCAAGAAAATCATGACTTGTAAAGGTAAAAAAAGGAAGAAAATTCGTTTGTGCGGGGGTACTGAAAATTGGAAGATGCTTTTAAGACGCCTAGATGCAGTGGAGGATTAGTGTCACTTCCCACGCAATTGGAAAAGCAGTAATGTACAACGATTTTGGATTGATAAAAGTACTAAGAAAATAATAAAACACTCATGAAAGTTTAAATTAATTTTTAAGAAATTTAGAAAACAATTTATGGTTTAAATTAAATTATAAAATAACTTTCACTTTGGTTTTTTCGGTAAAAACATCCCAAGCCAATTAAATCCTCGCCCCATTCACTGTTATAAACAAGACGTGAAAAAATCTTTCAATTGATTTGTTGCACGAAGAATTAGAAACCAAATAGCCGAAAAATGAACAGAGAGTAGTAATTAGTCGATACGAAATCCAAAAACATTGTAACGTCAGTGCACAAAGGTGTAATAATAGTTGAATGTCTGAGGTTCAGGTAATACATGATCATTTCGACAAAGTTTTTATTGAAATTTTAGAAAAATACTTGCATAAGCATCTATACTTATTTTTTATTATACATATTTATAATTGTCAATCATCATTCTTTCTAGCACTTGTCGCATGCGAAATCTTTCCGACCTTCGTGTGCTGTTTTTCTGTGAATAAGCAAAGTCGATTTTTGTCCAAATATCTTCTCGCACTTGTCGCATTCATAGCCTTTGCGACCTTCATGAACTGTTCGTTGGTGAACGAGCAAATGCGATCTTTTTCCGAACTTTTTCTCGCAATTATCACATTCGTAATCTTTGCGACCTTCGTGGACTGTCTTTTGGTGAAAAAGCAAATGCTGTTTTTGTCCAAATTTTTTTTCGCATTTGTCGCATACATAATCTTTGCGACCCTCATGGACTGTCCTATGGTGCCGAAACAAGTCTGATTTTCGTCCAAATTTCTTCTCGCAATTGTCACATTTGTAATCTTTGCGACCTTCGTGTATGGTCTTTTGGTGATGAATCAAGATCCATTTTTGTATAAATTTTTTTTCACACTTGTCACATACGAAATCTTTGCGACCCTCATGAACTGTCCTTCGATGTTTTAGCAAATACTGTTTATGTGAAAATTTTTTCTCGCATTTCTCGCAAGTAAAATCTTTGCGACCTTCATGGACTGTCCTTTTGTGCTGAATCATAATCCATTTGTAACCAAATTTTTTCTCACATTTGTCGCATGCGTAATCTCTGCGACTTTCGTGCACGGTTTTTTGGTGTTTTATTAGATTGCCTTGAATCCCAAATTTCTTCTCGCATTTGTCGCATGCAAAATCTCTACGTCCTTCATGGATTGTATTTTGGTGCTTGAACAAATCTGTTTTACTTATAAATTTCTTCTCGCATCTGCCGCATACGTAATTCTTGCGACCTTCATGAACTGTCCTTTGATGGGTGAGCAAATATTGTTTATGTCCGAATTTCTTCTCGCACTTGTCGCATTCGTGAACTGTGCGAGCCTCGTGAACTATTTTTTGATGTCTTATCAATTTCGATTTTACTCCAAATTTCTTTTGGCAACTAACGCATTCGTAATTTTTGCTACTTTCGTGGACTACCCTTTGGTGGGCGAGTAAATTGCATCGAACCCCGAATTTCTTCTCGCATTCGTCACATGCGAAATCTTTTCGACCTTCATGGACTACTCTTTGGTGCTTTAATAAATCTCCTCTACTTGCACTTTTTTTCTCACATTTATCGCACGCAAAATCTCTACGACGTTCGTGTACTGTCCTTTGATGGGAAAGCAAATGCTGTTTTTGTCCGAATTTCTTTTCACAATTGTCACATGCGAAATCTTTGCGACCCTCGTGGACTGTCTTTTGATGGATAAGCAAATGCTGTTTAGTTAAAAATTTCTTCTCACACTTGGCACATGCGAAATCTTTCCGACCTTCGTGAAATGTTTTTTGGTGCCTTATCACACTTCTCGGATTATTAAATTTCTTCTCACACTTATTGCATGAAAAAGCTTTGCGATCTTCGTATATTGTCTCTTGATCCTTTAACAAATCTGATTTATTTTCAAATTTTGGCTCAAAATTGTCGCAGTCGAAATCTTTGCGACTGTCATGGACTGTTTTTATATGCAAAAGCAAACTCTGTTTATTTCCAAATCTCTTGGCGCACTTTTCACATAAGTAATCTTTGAAAACTTCGTGGAATATTTTTTTATGTTTCATTAGAGTTGATTTATTTTCAAATTTCCTCTCGCACTTGTTGCATATGTAATCTTCGCGATCTTTGTGTGCTAATTTTTGATGTGTAAATAAACTTGCTTTTTTTACAAATATTTTTTCACACTGGTCGCATGCCAAATCGTTGCGGCCTCTATGTACTGATATTTGATGTCTACTCAAATGACTTCGGAACTCAAATGTCTTTTCGCACTTGTCACAAGCGAAATTATTTTGTTCGTTGTGAATTGTGTCTCGATATGTCATCATGCTTGATTCTAGTGTAAATGACTCCGGGCAAATATCACTAACGAATTTTTTTTCGTCAGAAACAACAATGTTGGGTCCACTGGAATTATTTTCCGAGACAACTTCTTCAAATTTTATCTTACTTGTATTCATTTTGATGACTAATATAAACGATTTAATGTTATGAAAAATTAATGAGTAAAAGTTATCTTCTGGTATTAAGGCCTGTTTCATGGAGAAAGACAACATTGAAACTAATTTGTTTTTACTGTAAACATCATCAGTGTGTCGAAGAAATACACCAAAATCGTTTATGATCATATTGTTCACAATTAAGCAACCGATTTATCTGTTTATACATTTCTTTACAATATTTGGAAAATGTAAAATTCTGAAAAATGTTGAGAAGGTTTCTTGATCAATTCTAAGATATTTTTTATCTATAAACTAGTTTTCTGAACTTAATCGTTTTCGAGTAAAATAATGCTAAACTTTTTTTTATGTTAACATGAATAATTTCCTACTTGAAAACTATTAAATTTTATTCGAAATCGGCTTGTGTCCATTTTTGCATTTGGTACGTTCCGACTACATATTCGTAGACAAGACAGAATTGTAAATCCTACTGAACTCAATAGCATTTATGGTCGATTATGTTAAGTTTATTTTAACATTATTTTTCAATTTTTTCCCCTAATTTTTCAATAGGTTGGGATGCATTTTCAACCTGTTTGAGCAGTGTTTTTGAAAAATGATCGGTCAAGCTTTGATGTAAGATCAAAAACGTTATTGTAAAAACTACACCGAGAAAAAGAAGAGAATATTTTTATCTAAATTTTATAGAAATTGTAGTTCGTTCACAGGTTTTATGTTTGAAATATTGCTTTATTAGCATTTAGAAGTAGAATATGAATGATGATTTCATTATGAGAAAGCTCTTTGCCATGAATCGGAAGCAGTTTTTTCATACTAATATTTTTTTAATTTTTGGAAATATAATTTTCTATATTCTTGATTTACTATATATATTTTTGACTTTTGGCAATTAACGGATTCATAATTTTTGCCACTTTCGTGGACTACCCTTTGGTGGGCGAGTAAATTGCTTCGAACCCCGAATTTCTTCTCGCATTCGTCACATGCGAAATCTTTGCGACCTTCATGGACTGTCCTTCGATGCCGAAACAAATTCGATATTTTTCCAAATTTCTTGTCGCACTTATCGCATACGTAATTCTTGCGACCTTCGTGGATTGTTCTTTGGTGGTTGAGCAAAGTCGATTTTTGTCCAAATTTTTTCTCACACTTGTCGCATGCGAAATATTTGTGACCTTCATGGACTGTCATGTGATGGATGAGCAAATACTGTTTTTGTCCAAATTTCTTTTTGCAATTGTCGCATGCGAAATCTTTGCGACCTTCGTGGACTGTCTTAACGTGTCTGAGCCAATTCTGTTTATTTCCAAATTTCTTCGCGCATATGTCGCATACATAATCTTTGCGACCCTCATGGACTGTCCTTTGGTGCTTCAACAAATCTGATTTACTCCCACATTTCGTTTCGCAATTATTGCATACGTAGTTTTTGCGACCTTCATGTACCGTCTTTTGATGGAAAAGCAAATGACCTTTTTGTCCAAATTTCTTCTCACACTTGTCGCATGCGAAATCTCTGCGACCTTCATGGACTATCCTTCGATGCCGAAACAAATTCGATATTTTTCCAAATTTCTTTTCGCATCTATCGCATACATAATTCTTGCGACCTTCGTGGATTGTTCTTTGGTGGTTGAGCAAAGTCGATTTTTGTCCAAATTTCTTATCACACTTGTCGCATAAGTAATCTTTGCGACCATAATGGACTGTTTTTTTATGTTTAATCATTTTCGATTTTTCTCCAAATTTTTTCTCGCATTTGTCACATGCGTAGTCTTTACGACTTTCATGTACTGTTTTTTGGTGGTCGAGCCAATACGATTTTCGTCCGAATTTCTCTTCGCAATTATCGCATGCGTAATCTCTTCGACCTTCATGTGCTATCTTCTGGTGTCCAATCAATGTCGATTTTCGTCCAAATTTCTTCTCGCATTTATCGCAGGCAAAATCATTGCGATATGCGTGTACCGTCTTTAGATGGAAAAGCAATTGGGATTTTTTTCTAAATTTCTCCCCGCACTTGACGCATGAGAAATCTTTGGGACCCTCATGGACTGATTTTAAGTGTTTCAGCAAACTCTGTTTATTTCCAAATCTCTTGGTGCACATTTCACACAAGTAATCTTTGAAAACTTCATGGAATATTTTATTATGATTTACTAAATTTGATTTATTTTCAAATTTTTTCTCGCACTTTTTGCATGTAAAATCTTTGCCACCTTTGTGTACTGATTTTTGATGCATTAACAAACTCGACTGTTTCACAAATTTTTTCTCGCACTGGTCGCATGGAAAATCTTTGCAACTTTTGTGCTCTGATATTTGGTGTCTACTTAGATGACTTCGGAACTCAAATGTATTTTCGCACTTGTCGCAAACGTAACTTTTTCGTTCATTGTGAATTGTGTCTCGGTGTGTTATCAAGCTTGTTTCTAGTGTGAATGCTTGCTGGCAAATATTACTCACGTATTTTTTGTCGTCTAAAACAATGTCATGATTATTTTCTGAGACAACTTCCTCGAATTTCTTGTCGCTTTTATCCATTTTTCCTTAACGATGGATCCTTCAATTTATTGTTATAGAATATAAATGAGTAAGAGCTATCTTCTGGTATTAAAGCTTGTTTCATGAAGAAAGACAACATTGAAAACTAATATGATTTTGCTATAAACGTGATCAGTGTTTCGAGGGGTGATGTTAAAATAGTTTATGATCATATTGTTTACAATTAATGTAGCGATTTATCTGTTCGTACATTATTCTTATCATATTTGGAAAAGGAAAGATTCTGAAAAAATTTGAGAATGTTTCTCGATCAATTGTAAGACATTTTCGCTTTGTTATTTTAAACTTCAATTTTAAACTCAATAGCTCTCGAATAAAATAATACTCAACTCGAAAACTATAAAGTTCAGAAGACTGGTCGATAGAACAGAAATGTCATAAAATTGATCAAGGCACATCCTCAAATTATTTTTAAATTTTTAGTTGCCGCACGGAGTCGAAGGCTTTGAGTCTTCATGTAGTCAATACCTATTTTTTTCTCACACCTAAAACTCTTAAAAGCTAATTATCAGTACCCTTGTACAAACGAATTTTCCATGCCATTTTTTATACCCCATTCTCGTTTTATACATACCTCGGTCAGAACGTCCTTGTTCAAGGTTTTCTGTACGAGCCGATGAACCAGAATGCCAGTCTGATCGAACTCCTCGCCGATCTTGGTGACGTAGATCAGTAGCGCGACGAGCGACGACATCAGCCCGACGAAGCGCAACAGCAGCTGGACGTACTCGACGGCGGACAGCAGGAGCCGACGCTCGAGCAGCAGATTCATCAGAAAGTACAGGATGACGACGAAGCAGAGGAAGGCGTACATGACGCCGCCGAGCACCACCAGGGAGTAGAACTTGGCCACCGAGTGGCAGGTCTCGACGAGCGAGCAGTGCATTCGACGCAGCCTCAGCAGCGCCTGGAGACACTTGGCGTTGACGAGGACGCTGCAGCAGCTGGTGCCGGACGAGACGCGCGGTGGCAGAGCCCGAAGCGCCGAGTTGATCCTCGCCGCGACGCCGAGCAGCGACCTGACCACCAGGGCGTACTGGAGAAACAGCCAGGCCACGACGAGATTGCGCAGCGACGAGCTGATGGTGTAGAGCATCCGGTCGTAGAAGACGACGCAGGTGACGAGCAGCGCCAAGAACAGCAGGAGCTCGAAGCCGACGAGGAGGACGGCGTCGAGGGGAGAGTTACGATTGCGATCGTCGAGCGAGTCGCCGCCGAGCTTCAAGCGGTAGATGCGTGCAGCGAGGCCGGCCGATTTCGTCTGATTCCAGCAGTAGAAGAGGCCGATGGCGAGGCTGTTGACGATCCCGGCGAACACCTCGAGCAGGTCGATGGCGTTGAACAGCTTGAGGGTGCGTTTGTAACGGAAATTGTAGACCGAGAGAAAGCCCCAGCAGTTGGTCAGGGCGATGAGACCGAGAAGGAAGAGGGTGTAGACGAGGGACGAGGTCGAGTTGACGAAATCGACGCGTGATCGATTTTTGTCGTTGGATTCGACGATGGAGAACGTGGCGAGGCCGAGAGACTTGAAGATGAGAAGTAGGAATTTGAGACGCGTTAGGTCGCTAGGGTGGCGATCAAGGAGGGTGGAACGCAACAGCTCCGAGAGGCTTTTGGCGCGAGCTTTTTTTTTAATGCCGCTACTGGAATTTTCGGTAATCATCGTCGTGTGAAATGCAGTTGTAAATACTTTTTTGTGAACTGCGAATACCATTTCTATCCGATTGTAATCCACCTAAGAGAATCGATATTATTTAATTCTGATCGATAGTGAACGGGGGAGATTGACCGATTCCATTAATCATAGACGGGAAAAAAATAATAATCTCATCGAAACGAGTGCAACTATAAAGCAATCGATTGATTTAGAAGCCTTTTTTCTTTTCTATGGAAAATATTTTTGACGCGAAACAATTTTGACATATCTCTTTTAATATCTCATGACGAAATTAAAATTCAAGCTAGTTAACAATTTAATTTAAAAAAAACAAAACGAATTTCTCTGTATTAATTATATTTTTTAATTCAGAGCCAGTACTCAAATGCTACATAAAAATGTTTCACGATTTTTTACTCGTAAATTCAAAACGTATGACGCCATCTGATAATTTTTTCGTAACTAATGACAGACTATATCGTCTGCTACTCGAACGTCAACACGAGTTTCAATGTTTACAGAACATAAATGAATCGCGCGTTCTTTACTACAATAAAAATGCATGAGTCGAAATCAATGACTCAGGATTTTCGAAGAACAAATTCTGTTTATCGTATTTTTGATATAAAGTTAGTTCCTATTTAGTACGGAAGTATTTACCTATTTATTTGAAATGTCAATATGACAACGCAAAGTCATGATAAAATCGAATCCGATAGACCTAAAACACCATCGCAAGAGGATTGCTGCGGCAATTCTTGTAATCCATGCATTTTTGATGTTCATCAAAAATTATTGAAAGAATGGGAGGAGAAAAAAAATTGTAAATTTAATGAGCTGAGAGGAGAAAACTATTTATCGCTCACCAAGTATAAAAAATTTGTTATTAAAAGTATAGTTGAGGCTTCAGAAAATTGTATCTATCTCGAAATTGAATGTGATCCAGGTAAATTTATGCCTAAAAATTTCAATAAAATATAAAATTAATTTTTTTGTTTTTTTTTAAGATGAGACATGCAGACTTTTTTTAAGTCCAGGCCAACATATTATGATCAGATTAAACTCGACATCAAAGCCCTATACTCCAATAACTTGGGATGACAAAAAAATTAAATTTTTAATCAAACTTTATGAAGATGGAGTAGCTAGTAACTGTTTTAAAAAATTAAAAATTGAGGAAGAACTGTTTGTCAGAGGTCCATATGGGGATTTTATTTATCATAGAAATAGGTAAATGAGTAAAGTTTATTATTTACAACATGACAAATGATTCTTGATGATCTGAATTCAATTTCAGTTATCAGCATGTAGTAATGTTAAGCATCGGAACTGGGATCGCTGCTGTTTACCCAGTTGCTGTTTCAATTTGTAAGGATGAGTTAGAAGATACCAGAGTTCATATGTTTATGGGATTTAGATCTATATCTCATGTACCTTTAAAAGAAGAATTGAGAACACTAACAGATTATTGGAATTTTGAATGCACACTGTGCTTGAATGAAAAAAGTAAATATTATTCTTAAAAATACTTAAAAATTATTATCAAAACATTAATTTGAATTGGTCTTTTATAGTGGATGCAAGTATATCAGGAGTAACAGTTGTCAACAAATACTTGAAAGAAGATTATATTCAAAGTCTACTGGACTCTTATCCCAAAGAAACAACATTAATATTAATTTGTGGAACTCCAGAATTTAACAAAATAACAAAAGAACTAATGATGAAAAAAGAATTTAAACATTACATTTTTAGTTGATATCTCCTAAGTTTAAGTGGATAAATGTAAATAATCAATGTATATTAAATTGTTATTATGACTAAAAAATCATAATTATTGTAAATAATGAAAAATATCCAATAAATGAATTTTGGAAAGTTTGACTTTTTGAACCTGTTAAAAGAAAGCAGTGTGTTATAAAAAAGCATCATTAACATATTAATCCAAATTTCATTTTGAATAAATTCATACATTTCTTTCCAATAGGACGCGCTTAATTTTAAAGCGAGCTGTGACTCGACTCTTATAAGAGCATTAGCGATGTAATCGTGTGACATATGTGGCCGTGGTAACGATAACATCTCGCGTTATATACTATCGGTCAATCCCACGATAGAGGAATCGATGTTGTTTAATCCTCGATAGTGGACGGAAGATTGACGGATTCCATCAATAATTAGGGGTAGATAGGAACTAATTATATCAACACAAGTGCAAAAATTTAATTTGAGTAATTTTTTAATTGAAATTTAACTAACTTTTTAGCCTGAATGGCTTAGGCAATTTTCATATAATTATCTTCCAAAATAATTGGTAAAATATGTAAAACAGCCTGGAATTTTTTCATTAAAAAGCTTATTCCAGCAATTTATAGACTCGGAAAACTTTTTAATGAAAAACCTATGCTTAGAATAATAAATGTTACTATTAAGTCATCATAGCTAGACATGCTCTCCCGCATTCGATCCTCACACACCCATTCGTGCATTAACGAAGTCACGGCAACATATACAGTAATAAAATAATATTCTTTCCACTTTTTCAACAATACAAGCATAAAAAATAAATATTCTCCCTTTTTTTTTACACAATATACTTCTGATTTCAATAATGAAATAATTAAAATAAATCTCTCTTATACATTAATACTTTACAATGCATTCAAACAGTTTTTTTCTATTTACAAAGTTTTAAAAATTGACGCTTATGATCAGAGAAAACATGAATGTGATATCTCTGTGTGTTACAAAATCGTAGGGAATGTTAAATTGATCGGTCCAGCGATCAACATGTCCATATTTGAACGTCGTTTCGCGCACAATAATTACTTTCGAGTATCTAAATAATTTCTAAATCTAGTTTACATTTTTGTGCAAAAGTAAGAAACGACAGTATCAATATTTATTATAATTAATATGAAAAATTCCATGAGTAATTATAATATTGTCGTTGTCTTAAAAAATTTTCACATACATTTATATAAAAAAGAAGCATAAAATCTAATTTTATAGCTCATTAGTAATAAAACGTAAAAATTTTATAAATTGCACAAATGTAGAAGATTTGTTAAAAATTGATTTTACGTAACAATTACATATTCAACTATTTACACACTCCATACCTTATTCAATATTTGAATCTATCTAAACTTTCAATACTCTATTACTTTAAAGGTCCCATTCAAAATTTTTGGATGGTCTCAAATTTAATATAATCTATTTTCATAATAAAGTCATTTCACAATCACTTCACTTTTACACATTTATATGCTACTTTTGAGTAGGCCTTATACATTATGATTTGCATAACCATTAACCATAAAGTTTCCATTTCCATTTTGCATAGGATTATAGAACTTAGGCAGTAAACTTTTTCTTTTTTCTTCTTGCTTCTGATCGTACTTAGCTTTATTGTAACAAAGTACTCCAAGAATAGCAAGTACCATACCAAATATATTGAGACCTGTAACTGGATTGCCTAAAATAAATAGTGTTACTGCTATGACAAATACTCGTTTGCTTGCACTAGCAACTGCATAAGTCAGTGGTGTAACTAAAGACATAACAGAAAAAGCAATGATATTTTGAAGCCAGTTCAAAAAACCATCCAAAACAAGAAGTACTATAGTTCGCGTTGATATATCAATAGGAGCACCCGTAACTGGATCATGCATAAGATTTTTAACATCAAATGCCAACCAAACTGGTATAAATAGAATAAGTGCTAAACGACCCAAAATGAGAAGCAATCTCAGATGATGAATACCGGTATCATGCAGTACCTGCAAAAAATAAAAGCATAAGTCACAATTTATTCATTATTAGTAACATTGATTTAACAGTTTTCTTATCCTCACCTTTTTTGAGAAAATATTCTGTAAAGAATAGGCTAGAGTCGATGCTAGAGCACTAAATAGTCCTGTAAAATTAAAACTAAGCTCTGTCAATGTCGCAATAGCCACACCGCAGACGATTGGCAGCAGACTCAAGTAGACTCTTTTGGTTTGATGCTCGGACAGTATCAGCCTGGATAGCACAACAGTGAACAGTGGCATCGTGGCTTTAACTGGAAAGAAGCCAAAATAAAATTAGTTAAACAAACGTGCACTCCGATTCAATGTCAACTTAAAGCTCTTGAGTTCGAGCGTCAAATAAACTTGGCAATGGTTTTGTGAAATTTTTTTTCGGTTTTATTGAATTCGGCCAAAATAGAACTTTGAGATCTCTCGTCATTTCCAATTCGTTGGTCGGTGAAGCAACAATGATCGATATAAGTATCCACGTTCAACGGGCGGACGGAAGCAAATAAAAAACCGGAGGAAATATAATATTTACACGGCGCTGGTGACAAAGCGCGTTGTCTCCCTCGAGCTCTTGGATTTCTGTATTACACTTTCACCATTCAAATCTTGCCCAACTAAATTTTATCTCTCTCTTCGACGTTGCGCGCGCGCGCGCTCATTTTTCGCAATAAATCGAGAGAGAGAGAGAGAGAGAGAGAGAGAGAGAGAGAGACAGGCAAGTCGCTCAACAGCCGAGAGAGATGTCAAAACATCAAAGCAGTAAAATAATGTTAACAGAAAATTAATTAACGTTATCAGCAGTGCGCGTTAATTAAATCGAGCCGTCGCGGAAAAGCAGGTGTAATTATCGACGCGCCGAGTGTACACACAGTGTATACTGTCAAAACGGAAAAACGACTCCCGCGCGTGACAGCTGATAAGACAAGAGCACATAGTATGGATTTCGATTTGGTTAAAATAACAGCTAATACGATCGAACGAATCAAGAGAGAGAGGCAGTGATTTACAGAGTTTATATTGTTATGTAAATACAGGAAGGAGCGTTGTCAACAATTCACACGCGACTGCGCGTCCACTATAAATAAAAAAAATCGAGCGGATCTCGAAACGCCATATGTTGCGATCTTTGGCATTCCCATGCTTCCCATTAATATACGCTGCGATATCGTCCACGCGGTGCGCGCGAGGAAACCCGATGTGCTAGCTCCACGCGCACATCGTATCGACACATATGTGTGTGCACGACGATAGATGCCACATATAGATAAGGGTTTTTTTTAGAGACCCGAGACGATGCACCACGACGACGATGATAATGGATATATGTACGTCGATAACGATGAAACGAAATGGCAAAATTTACCCGTGTGGGCGTACGACACCGGGACCTTCCAGATGCTGACGTGGCTCAAGACGTTGCTCAGGAACTTGCCGAAAGCCAGTGGGACGATGAGCTTCAGGTAATACTTCCAGGTGATCAGGGTCGAGGACGTCTTGCGCACGCCCCAGGCGCGGAACACGGGCCCCGAGCACAGGGTGATGGTGAGCAGCTGCACCATCGTCACCGTCATCGGATAGGGGAAGTCCGAGAGCAGCGCCTTGGCGACGACGTTGCTCGACGACGACGAGGCGTACCAGAGCAGACAGAGCAGCACCACCGTCAGAATCTCGCGATTCTCCTTGCTCTTCTCGGACTCGACGATCATGATGGTGTCCGCGGGCTTTGTGTGTTATTGTTTATTGTTGCGGGTGATGGATTTATAGTGGCGACGCGAGAGTATATTTTATTACGAATAGTTTACGACTTTTTTCTCAATGACATGATGTCGACTGGTCGGTGTTGGATCGTTGATGTACACACTACGCTGCAGCAGCACGAAGACTGCCAGTTGAATTTTCGCACTTTTACACCTATACATATAACGAATCTTATAACATAAGTAATGTAATATATCGCGAATCGCGATGATCAGCCACCACCGCACACACGCACGCACACACGACACACACTGACAGCGGTTGAACTGCCGAGGCTGACTGCTCTGCGACTGCTGCTTCGCAAATCGCAGACACACGACACTGCGCAGAGCTAGAGCAGAGCGGCACAGCGAAATGATGATTCTCTTTCGCCTGTATACATCAGCGTGTATGTGCGAGTGCGTGTGCTGTGTGCTGTCGCGGCGGGGGGACGCGAGGTTAGAAAAGATAGCGCGCGGGCAAATTCGATTCGCACGGATGTGATCGATGTCGGCTTTCGAGTGGCCTGATTTGTCGCAAATTTTAAAGAGCGAGAGTTGTGAGTATTATGAGCGATACGCTTGCGGAATTTCGGGAATTTCAATGAACGAGTTCGGAGATGAGCAATTTTTTTGAGTGCGCGAAATTGACCAACAGCTCGTGCGCGAGTGATTTATGCCAAGATTCGTAATGATCTTTAAAAATTGTAATGGTCCCGACAGGATATTTAATAAATTTCATTCGAATGCACTGTAGCTAAAAAAAAAACGACCGGATACCGATCACGCGGACGTGCAGTATTTCACGCGCGTTGACCCAATTTCAAATGTATTTATGTATATACACGCCTAAACTTAAATGGTCTCGACGAGTGTGTTTGGTAATGCATTTTATGGCTCCAAAAGCAATGAGTTCATTACCCAATGGATACTTTATCGATCGTAACTGTACCGATGCAGTGCCCAAAGTGCACAGAGGGTGTAGCGAGACATCGGTCGGTCCAGTTCGAATAGCCACTGCGGGTCGAACACGCGATCGAGTCGGAATCGGTATGCGAGCTCGGTGACTCGAGGACGAGAAAATGAATAATTTCGGTGCAACGTTGCTGGTTTTGGTGACGCTTCAGGGTGGCATTGGCTTGGTCATAGGTAAGCACTCTTGATCGTGCACTTTTTTTTAATTCGAGACGTCAAAATCTCACGATTTTCTTTCTTCTCTACCGTGTTCTACCGATAATAGGACTTACGCCAAAAATAAGGCACGGGCGAATTTTTGAGTTCCACGAGTATGTCAATATATTTTTTTATCAAATGTAAACAAGATTCAGTGTAATTGTAATTTATTAAAATCCAGCGATCAATAAATTATATTTGAAGAATAGGAAGAAGACAACGTTTTAATTGTACGCGAATAAACGTATTTCTATATTTGTAATCTTTATAAAAACTGTTGTTCATAAATATAAGTCATGTTCCAAAAATAAGGCGTGGGTGTTTTTTTTTTACCCAACACAGGTGACTGGCCGTCGTTGTCGTCTTTGTCGTCGGAGGAAATCGAACCCGAGTCGGTCGTCCTCTCCTCCACGGAGGATCGCGGCTTCTTCCAGCAGCTGCTGCAAAGCATGCAACATCAGCAGAGCAGCGGGGGCGCCGCCGACAGCAGCCGAATCGTGGGCGGCCACGAGGCCAGCCGCGGCGAGTTCCCGCACCAGGTCTCGCTGCAGATCGGCTCGCGTCACGTCTGCGGCGGCTCGATCGTCAACGAGCGCTGGATCCTCACCGCGGCCCACTGCACCAACGGCGAGGAGCCCGACGACATGACCGTCGTGGCCGGCAAGCACAACATCAGGGCGCGCGAGCCCACCGAGCAGCGGGTCCGAGTCGCGGACTATCGGGTGCACGACGCCTACGAGGGTCCCGTGACGCCCTACGACATCGCCCTGCTGAAGTTGGCCAGGCCGCTGAAGCTGGACGGGCGCTACGTCGACAGGATCGACCTGCCGGCGCCCTACAGCGAGCCCGATTCGGACGCGGCGGTGCTCTCGGGCTGGGGCTCGATTTCCAGGGGTATGCGTCGACTGATGCCGAGCACCCTGAGAAAGGTCGCGCTGCCGATCGTCGACCTGCGCACCTGCGCCGACATGTTCGCCTCCGCAGATCCGGACTCGGACTTCAAGCTGGCCGAGAGCAATCTGTGCACGGGGCCGGGCTTCAGGCGAGCCTCGTCCTGCAACGGCGACTCGGGTGGACCGCTGGTGGCCAACGGCGAGGTCATCGGCATCACGTCCTGGGGCTCGGTGCCTTGCGACGGTGGCTCGCCCGTGGCCTACACCAAGGTCTCCTACTTCGTCGATTGGATAAGCGACGTCATGGGCGACGTCGACGATTGAATCGGGATCGAGAATAGTAAATTCACACACGGAGAGTTAATACTAAATTATTATTCTTTATTTTTCTGGTTTGTATGTCAGTCGAATATAGCTGCCAATTCATTTGACAATTTGAAGTACGAAGCTCGTGTGACTCGCTTCGTACATCTGTCTCTGATACTCGTTTAAAAAAATTACTTACAACGTATAGTATAAAAAAATTTTTAAATTATATTAGTTAATTTGATTACCGACACAATTCAATCATGCATCGAACTTATAATTAACAGCATTATTTACATTCTAGTAGAGTAAATCTTACGTAACAATTAGAATTTTACTGTGAATTTTTTAATTGTATCGTTATATAAATTTTTTAATTTAAGTTGATCGATCAGTACCACTGATCTGGATGCAAAGAAGTGATAATTGAAAATAAAATTCGTAATTTGATTTATCACATCCAGTTTGAATAGACGCAAATAGATATACATGTACGTTCATTCACAGAAAATTGCGCAAAACCGTGGAATGTCGAGCGAAGTGCCGAGTTACTGCTGCATAAGGACATTTCACTGATTCCGCAGCACAATGAGTCAGTTGCGACGCAATAACAATCTAAACGTTAACTCGGACACAGTTCAAATGCCAGAAATACACAAAGTGTGCAAGTTCTATTGACAATTTTTTTATTATCACATGAATGTACTCTTTTCCCCTCGATTTATGACTTGCTTGATGACTTATTTACCATTTCATACTGCTACAGATTTACCACACTGAAACATTAATGTAATTGAATTTAAATTCGTCATATTTATTTGTCGTTTTATTATACCACTGCTTACCTGCGTTCAAATATTCTATCTGCATTAGCTTTGATTAACCAGACTATTAATGCAGTAAAAAGAGAAACACCTATACCTATGCCTAAGCTTAATACTTCAACCTTATAAGAAGGCTTCAAGAACATTCTCATACCAAGATTTTCCCAAACTGATTCGGTCCAAGTTGAGTATTTTCCTGATTTCATATCGTAATCTAAAAATAATTATAGAAAAGTTAACAAGCCCTCAAATCAGATCGTATGTGCTTAATAAAAAGTGTTTACAGTAATACTAACTTTCTATAATAAATGCTGGGCTTTTTGCTTGACTGAAATTAGCCGTAGCCTCAACGCAAACTCCAGTCAAGTTGTAGCCAGCCATCCATAAGAAATGTTTCTCCAAGCATGAAGTTTGATTAAGCTCAGGATATGTAGTACCAGTTAGTAAACCTAGCAACTGACCGGTTAAGATAGTAGCTGGATTGTCGGATCTAACCACCCCAGTATACAAGGGAAGCACTTGATTTGGTAATATAGTTCCTGGTCGTGATGCAGCTGAAAACAAAGTGCAACGAGCACTCTCCAAGTAACATGGCAACAGTTCAGTTACGAGCTTTTCAATAAGAGTTATATCCTCCGTTAAAGGTTTGCTTCCTGGGTTTGTTATGCTATAAAGTGCATTACCTAGAGTAATTGCAATGTTAGCTAAGCTTGATGGAAGATTTGTAGTCTTGTTACTGAAAAAATCATTAATTTATTATATATTTAAATAGTAATAAATATTTTGTAATAATTATCCATTTGATTCAATTTATTTACCTTGAATAATTGATTGCTTTAGCATCATCAAGTAAGCCATTGTAATAATTATTTACAAAAGTTTTTCCATGATTCGCTATCACAAGTGTTTCAATAGAAGAGTTTTCTTTTAGAAAACTCTGCACAGAAACTGGAGGTACACTATTGCTCAATACATCCGCTTTCAATTCATTTTTAAGAGTTGTCAATAAAGGATTGTCATCTTTCATATTTTTTGAGTGTAAATAAAGTTTTCCCTCTCCAAGTTGACCCAACTCTATTACTGAGCTTATTTGTTCTAATTTCAATGTTTTACCCTTTAGAGCATCAAAATTACCTTCTTTAAGATCATAAACTAATCTACTAGATCCAATATAATCCATTGTTTCACCATTTAACAGTGAAAATACAATATTTGTATCTAAAATTATTTGAAAATTGTTAAATATTCAAAATAACTTATTCAAGATGATAAAATCTTACCACTAATAGTTGCATTTAACATATGAAGATATGTTGCAGTAGCCAAGAGAGTAACAATAGCTGTTACTGTAGACCCAGCTCCTGGTACCAAATTATCATACATTGCATTAGCATCCAGTTTAGCGATCACCATAATAACATTTTTAACGTCATCACTCATTGGGCCAACTGGCCAATGAATATTTTGGTCACCCATTGGATCACAGAAGAGAGTTGGGTGATACAGAATATTAGATGAGCCTCTTTTTAAGCAAGCTTCTGAATTAAGAGCAGCAAACATGAAAGATTTCATTTCTAGAGCACACAAGGAGCGCTCGTTTTGCTTTTCTCTATCATGCACATTCATCCTTAGGTAGCAATCTTTTACTTTTTCAAGAACTTCGTTGTCCTAGATAATAGAAACAAATGAAATTTTCTATGCAAAAGTTAATTCTTATGAAGATAATTTAATATACCTCAATGTAAAACATGGGGAAGGGCCAGTCTTGTAGAAGTAAAGACGAACCATGGGGGTTCCATGATTCATTACAAGTAGTGTATCCTGAATATCTGTTTGGACAACTGTCATCAGGTGAATAGCTGGTTGGACGATCTAGACTTGTATTTCTGTAGAGTAGAACTCCATTAACATCTACATCTTCAAACCTTTTCAATGTTTTCATTGTAAACATATCGAAAGTTAAAACAATCATGTAAGGTCCAGCAGTAGCATTTTTTTCCAGCCAAACGATATCATCTTCATTTTCGACAAAATGAATAACTCCAACGCTACCAGATCTACTTGCTTTAAAGTAAAAAATAACATTACTCAAAGCCATTATAGTTTTGTCAGTCAAATTAAAAAGGTATATTTACATGAACAACCGAATTGATGCGTTCCATTATGTCTTCTAAAACAAGCTGCAGTTCCATGAAAATCATAATACATCATATCCCTGAGTTTCTGGGCAGATCCTAAAATCCGACAATTAAAAATACACAATCACGTCATGGATTTATTTATCTTATCTGTGCATTGCCTATCTAGGTTAAAACTCACCGAAGCCAATGGCTGCGAACAATAACATTAACAGTAGGCACCTCATATTCGAAACTAAAACTAGAACTAGGTTCTTCAACGATAAATACGAAAACTATTTGTCACTGTTTATGGTATGTTGACAAATTTTCACGTCCATTCTGTATCAGTGAGCGAAGCAAACGAAAAAACTTCGCTTTCTATACTCGACGATGACTTATATATGACGTGTCGCATGCGCGTCAATGTCCAAACCAGCAGACCGTTCGCTTTATACATTATAATTGCTATCAATATGTCAACACTGTAGCCAACTAAATTGCAACAACGATTTATTAAAATTTCATGAAGTTGATAATTTTGCATAATGCGATTTATGTTGTGAGCCAACACTATGGGTGAATTGAAGGTGGAAGAAAGTTATCATGAAAAAACTCTCGAAAAACTGAAAAAGAAAAAAGTTATTGACGGCAGACCACATAAAAATATTCAACTCACAAACAAAAGTGACAGATGGCATCCTTACTTGTGTCATAACAAACGCTAGTGCACCAATAAAATGCAAATTATTTATTTCTCTGCACCATACCTAAAAAAAAAAAAAAAATTAAATATTAAGTTGTGACAAAAAAGAGGCCTATATTATACATATAAAAAAATCGCAGCCAATTCATTTTCAAACAGCTTCCTGATTAAATTTTCCTTCCTATGTTTCCGAAAAATATAGTAGTTAAAAATATTTTCTTCTCCTGTAATTTTTAAAATAATCAATAAGTCCTATCGTTTTCGATCTTGAATTAAAGCTTAGATAATCATCTTTTAAAATTAAGTCTAAAATTAAAAACAATCAATTTCCGACAAATTGAGAAGACAACATTTTTCTTCTTCACAATGTAATTTTTAAAATATCAATGAATCCTAATGTTTTTGATCTCAACTTGAATCTTAGCCGCTCATATTTCGTTGCTCAAAGTGTTAAAAAACACTTCAACTTCTCCAAAATTACAATTTCTGGTAATGTTCATGTTAAAATTTCAACTTTTTCTTGTCTTGAAAACCATTTCTAATTTTACACAAATATATAGAAGTTTATTCAATTTTATTAATTTTTCTATAAAAGACTAGTAATTACTTGAGTTCAATTATTTTGTATCTGCCTTAATCGATCAAATCGATTTAATTCATTAATTTTGTAAACAAAATTACATTTGCGGAATATTAGAATTATTGTATTTTTTCGAATATCGCGCTTGAAAAAGTTCGTTTCAAATCACAATTCACAAGTCTACGCTTTTATTAGGCAATATGGCCAAAATTCGGCCGCGAGATGACAGCAGCGTCGGAGGTCAAGTCATGCGCAGAAGCATGATTTTCGTGACCGGGCGATCTCGATAGCAGTAGATATTTTTCGGTGCG
>CACVKI010143997.1:0-21188 GCA_902732785.1 Trichogramma evanescens
TGCACGGCAATAGCTTGGCGGGATGAATTTCGGAGTCGCCGTTGCAGAATGAGGAGACTCATCACACGCAGTATATCGCTCGATGCTTGACCGTTCGAATCGTCTGCCCTACACGGCAATAGCTTGGCTAGATGTTATTTGTAAAATTCTTTGAAAAATCGACTGCGGCTCGATTCGCGGTATTCGCAGAGTCAATTTAGAATTTCAACGTATATTTTAAATGACTTCTGCATCATATCTTATATTATATAAGTTATATAATACGGTCACATTTGATCACATTTGAAAAGCATAAACTGACTTCAAATTATTTTTTACTTTATATTAAAAAACACAAGATACTGTATTGTATATTATCAATGATAATTTATCATACATACTTAGTGTACGATGTAAAACCATTCCTTGCCGATACATAATTTTTTGAAAGAAATAATCGGTACACCAACTCGCTCACAATAGCTTAGAAGATGCAAAAAAAAATCTGAACACGTACAGATCTGATAAATTTGAACATTTTAAATAATTTTTTCAATAGTACCAATACAAGCAATCAGATTTTGCAATTCAGATTTTTTTCTGGCTTCTAGTATATGTTATTGTGAGCAAATTAAAAATATGAAAATTTGAGTGGAAAATGTCATATGGGTAGCTAATGTATTAATGACATGCACATTTTTCTTATTAAACTACAAAATAATATTTGTATATTATTTATATAGTATATAATTTACAATTTTAATCATATTAAAATACTAGTTATAGACGCGCATTGCGCCGGGGTTTTGTTGCTTTGTCCGTAAAAATTATTATCTTCTATTTTAATATGAGTCAAAAGTTTGTTAATAAATCGGAAACCATTCTCTTCGTGCTTCTTTTCTCAATATAATTTTTTTCGTGAATAATTGAAAAAAAATTCATTTTTATTTAAAAAATTTCGGGGGGGGTTCTGACCCCCAAACCCCCCCCGCTGGTTACGGCCTTGAGCATTGGTATTATATAGAAGAGGAGAGCCATAGAGAGCGCGATCGCAGAATAGTATATGACGCTTCTGGCACATTCTTTCGATACACACTATACATCGCCGTGTTAATACAACAAGCCGGCAAAAGTCGCGGCTTCTCTCTTTCTCTCTGGCTGCGTGCGCGAAGCATCGCTGCACTTGCACTACTTCTAATGTATGCGTCCGAGATCGCGTACCGATTTTGTGCTCACTTTCACATGCACGCGCGCGTAAATTTTTTGTTTTTCGACTTACCGTAGTCCTTGTTCTTGAAGCTGTCCATTGTGTCAGCCGGTCCGCGCACTCCAAAACGTACAAAAAAAAACCTAGAAGAGAACTCAAAATCCGACTGGGAGTTTACCGGCGAAGACGATCCGTGCTAAAGGAAGGCCCGCAACGTACTGATGCGCTCGCACGACTGTTCGACTCTCTCTCTTGACTCTCTGCTCCGCGGCGCTGCTCTGCGTTCAGCCCGAAGAGAAGGCTGGAATAGTAGTGTGTCGCTGTTGCTGTGCGCACGGCGTTTACTCAATATATATGTATTGTACGATCTCGAAATAGAACAGCCCGGCATACGCACACATCTGTACAAGATCACGTATGCGTGACTTCGTAAAATAAACTTTGGGATCTCCACGCGCGTCCGCAGCTGTTCGCTATACACGATGTATATGGGTGATCATCGAAGAAAAAAGCTCGTTCGCGTGTGTGTCGACTCACACAGGTAGTTGGAAGTTGAACTCGGTCGTCTGAGCTTGCGGCTTTTATGTATTTTGCATGCAAATAACTTTTCCATGTGTTTACGTAATCATTCGGAGGATCATTCAAGTATGCTGGTCAAAAAAGGAGCAGGATGTAAAATCAAAAAAAAAAAGAAAAAATTGTTCGATTTCAAGCATCAACTTTATGCGTTGCAACAATGACTTTTCGCTCCTTTCTCCTTTAAACACATGTACGAGTAAGTTGCATGCAGAATACATAAAAGCTGCAAGCTCCGACGGTCAAATTGAGCCACTAACGGCCTGCGTGAGTCAAGAAGCAAAATTTGCCATTTTTCTTCAATAATCGCCCATATACACGCGTTCACTGTCGCGGCAGTTTAGCATTGGCGAGGAAGAAATATGCGAAGCGAGGGAGAGGTACCTATAAGAGTGTGTGTGCGAGTTTAGGGCGGGGAGAGTACACGTACTGTGCGTGTGCACGGCGCGGCCGCTCCTGCGCCTCCTGCCGCACATGCACTCTCTCTCTCTCTCTCTCTCTCTTCGCGATCTATATGTGTAGTATGTCGAATGCGTACTCACGCGCTTCTATCGATTATTGTCCCTTTCTGGAATTAGGGTCAATCACGTGAGTTTTCCCTTTCTCTGGTTCATCCAGAAGCGTATTGTATACAATAGAAGGAAATGAAAGGGAGATCGCGTGAATTCGGATGACTGAAATCGAGGCTTTTGTGTGTGTGTGTGCATGTATTTTTTTCATTAAGTGTACCTATCTGATGCGAAGTGGCGATGATTATAATGTAAAAAATGTGTTAGTAAACCAAGCGCATTCGAGAGAGAGTGAGAGAGAGAGAGAGAGAGAGCAAAAAACCCCGCCTCTTTCTTTTCCCACCGGTCCTCTCCAGCCGAACAATCTCATCGGGCTATATAAGACTTGCCTGGCGCATCGCTTCGGGTGGGATTATTCGTTTGGGCTTTTACACGCGTCCACGTGTTGCAGCTTTGATTTGCGGAATTGCACGCGCGCGGAGAAGTGAACTTATTATGCAGTGCGCCGATTTTACCCAATCGTTTTTTCCATGGTCTCTCGCTCGGTTTTTTGCCAAATTTTCTCTTGCAGAATTGTTCGTTCTTTTTTTCAGCTCGTCAGCTTTTTTATATTCGGGTGTGTTTGGATTTCCAAATTGTTCATTTTCTTCGAGGAAATCTCATTTAAAAATGTCAAAAATTGAAAATCTCAAAAGTAGAATTTTTACGTTTACTTTTGAATTTCCGACGGTTCATCGATACTTCTTGCGGGTGCATTATATATGGGTAATAAATATACTTATGTTTAGATGCGAAGATGAATTGGCCAAGGCAAAATCTTTCAAGCCTCGTAGTGAATGTAGCTTCTACTTATAAGAAATATCATGTGTTTAGGAGGGATAAATATTTTATGCCGGGAATAGAGGAACAATGGCGGTCGTTGTGTCATATTTTTTCAGAAGCTACTATTAATTCGTGTATCCCATGAGTCACTTACAGCTACACTCAGTCGTCTGTACGATTTTGACACCATATCTTCTCTTTTTTTTTCTTTAATTCGACAATGAAACGTTCATCGACGAGTCATTGAACTGTGCGAACTTTTTACGCTCAATACGTAAATTATTTTAATTTTAATTCAATGTTGAGTTGACCATTCCATTACCTTGAAAATGGTACTACGCGTGTACGATGTAAAGTGCTGACTCTTCTACGCTCAAAATCAAAAACTAAATTTAGATGGTCATAAAAAAAAAAATTAATAACCCGCGTACGACCTTGATTGCACGCTACTCAGAAATTCTCTTTTACCAGTTCGGTAATTCTTTTTTTTTTTCAGTTTTTTTCCGTACGCCAACTAGCGCACGATTCATAATACAACATGCAAGAAAGAAATGAAAAAAAATTGGGCGTTGTTTAGTTTGTGATTGATAAAACTCAAAAAAAGCCGACGTTACAGAACAGCCCTTTTTCGTTCCACCAGGGTGACACACGTATAAGTACAGACACACTTGTGACTTGGTAATAGAAAAACGGAAATGACGTTTCGTTCGTCTTCATTCCGGCAAGTTTCTGCTGATTATTAGCTCGCGCAGTTTCTCGGACATGTGGTAGGGTCTGAGGCTGGCGGCGTTGCGCTCGTAGTCCTCGCAAGCGCACAAGAATAAGGTGTTGGAGGCGATGTCGATCTGCATGAACAGGATGTCAGCGAGCAGGAAGATCAAGACCTGAACGAAGAAAGTGGCCCCTATGCTTCGAGTTATAGTAGTGGCCAGTCCCGTTTGCCAATATGCCAAATACATCAGAAGGTTCACGATGACGAGGGTCACGATCGTGAAGATGAACACCAATGCTGTGATCATCTTTTTTTTTTGTTTTCGACAGATGAGACGTGAACATTAGACACCGATCGCAATTTAGTAATGCAATGATAAATAAGGTCAAAACAATACGTGTCTCAAAACCCTGATCTTGCTGCGATTCCTCCGGCTGAGATGGAAGGACTGCTTGGACGAGGTGCAGAAGTTGTCTCCGTGCACGGCCGTGAAGATGTAGGTCTCGTCGGTGAACGGGTCGAACATGGAGATGAAGACAAATATGAAGTTCAAGAACATTGTGATGCAGCGCACGATGTAGCTGAGCGGGTTCGGCATGTCCCTGGCCTCCAATAACCGAAAAATTCCGATAATTAATCGGACGATTTTGGATAAGACGATGATCGGGCCTCCGAGGAATGCCGTGCCTAAGTGATTTCTAAGACAAAAATTTATGTCTCGATCGAGATCCAGATCGATATTTAATAACGAAAAAAAGATGTGTGCCTCACATGAAGACGATCAGGATGAATCTAATGGGCGTGAGATGCGGCACTCTGCGCTTGTCCATGGTCCAGTACCAGGTGCTGTAGGAGCCCGCGGCGACCATGCGAAAGTACGCGAAGAGAGCGAGGAGCAACCCTAGTCCGCAGGCGCAGATAGCGGTAAGATAGACATGTATATATTTCTTTTCATTTTCGAATTCTTTTGCCATATATTGACGGTGTTTGTACCAGACTGAGAAAATCAGTGCACTCCAGCCGAGCAAGCAGCCCGACAGGCCCCAGACTAACACAGACAGCAGGAACATCGAAGGAAAGAACATCATGACCCTATCGATCGATTCGTCAACGTACGATTATTACTTACAGGCTTAATTACACAGAATCGAATTTATTTTTATATTTGAACGCTTGCCTGGTGGATTCTCGCACGAGCTCGCAGCACACCGGAATGAATTTGGCCTTGATCTTCAAGACGAAGAGGAACAGAATGAAGACAATGACGATGATAAGCAAGAATAGCACTGTCAAGATGCTTGGATAGATGAAGATAAGGTAGAGAAGGTAGACGCCGATAGCGGACAGCAGGGCGAACAGCACGAAGATGCTCGAGTAGATGACGGCCGAGGCGGAGGCTCGCATCAGCATCAGGGAGAACATCGACAGCACGCCGGTCACTACAAGGCCACCGGTGATCACCCATCTGGACGCGACATACGATACTTTAATGGCTCAATGACTCATTAATATTGAATCGAAAGGCATTAAATAGTATTGATGATTTTATTCGCGGGCGTGTGGGGAAATTTGTTTTCTCGCACGGTGCGCGCGAAAAAAAAGGAAGTTGATTATTTTGGCATTCGCATTACCTCTGAAGGAAAATTATTTTCGTTGCCACGGCCCATTTGTTCATCGGCGTAAATTCTTCCATGCCTTCGGATAAGTTTTCCACACGATATGTTTCAGTCATCCGGAACCTCCAGTTCCAACCTTAGGCGCGTGCGGGCAGATATATAAAGAGGGAACAATGTCACCATCAGCCTCTTTTTATGACCATTATTTTACACCTTACTTTACCATAATAGGATAATACGGCGTAGCCGCCGATTGCGAGGATCAAAATAAGAAGAAACGGCTTGTCTGTTAAGCCACGATGCACACGCAGAGGACCTCTCCAGAATGGATCGTAGCCGAATTTCAGACCTACAACGAAGAAATCGTCACGAATCGATCGAACAACTTTTTTTACTTCCTTTTATTCGATGCAATCAAGGCCTACCGTAATCTGGCAGTTCTTCCACGGAACCATCTCTGCTGTTCATTGCTCGCGTTTCGTGCGTGCGATCGTGTACGAGTTTCCCAATTCACGAGCTGCTGAATCTTGAATTGTCACGAAAGTCTCGTTTCATCGCATAAATCGTTTTGTTCTTTCAACACCCGAGGCACATGGGCCACTTAACCTGTCCCGTTTTTTGACTTTCGCAGTTGCGAGTGCTTTTGGTGAAAAAATAACCAAAAATAATAGTCGACTCTTTAACCGATGCTATATTTTCTTTTAGTCGAATCAATGCCAATCAATATTAAATGAAAAAAAATTCAACTTATTCGGATTTTTTTAGAACAATTCAAATCGATTAAAAATTCACGTTTTATTAACAATAACTTAACTATTTTTCTATTTACAGATATCTTACAAATATAACATTTTTCATTTCTTTTTTGGTTGTAAAAACATATCCAAAACTCCATAAGATTTTTCGGGTTTCTTTTTGTTTTCTTTTTTGTCAATAAGAACCTTGGCATCACGCATCTCTTGAATGGCCGCTCTCTTAGCTTTCAATTTCAAAGCTTTTTTAGATTTGATCACCTTAGCGGTACCACCTTTACCCTTGGCTTTTGTTTTACGTGGTTTGAAATCTATCTGCCTAGGTTTAACGTACTGAAATATAAATTTAAAATTGTTAAATCATTGTTGAATATTGCAATCTTTTCAAAATAATAGTAATTAATAAATTAAAACTAACCCCCAATTTCTTCTTCGAATCCAACTTGTGTTGCAATGCCGCTACATCAATTTCAGCAATTGCGTTAGGATCCAAACAAATAAATTCAGGTTGAATTTTATCCAAAAGAGCTTTAACTTCAGCTTCTTTACGTTGCTTTTTATTTTGGAATGGATTAGTTTCTAGGGCATCGTAATTGGCCTCTGCACTTCCTGGTACTAAAACTGAGGAAAATCCTTTTGTGTGAGTTAATCCTAAAGCGTCTTCATAAGGACAAAACTTCAAATCTGACAAAGCCCAACTTGCTTTGTGTCTCATATAAGGTTTTAAATTAGTATGAGTATCCCTAAAATCACAAAAAAGTTATTAATCACACATATTCATTTTAAATTACATCAAGCGTTAATGAAAGAAAAGTATCCAAAAAACTTACTTGAACATTTCAACAACATTTCCCATCCCTACAGCTAATAAACCACGTTGACTGTAAGACAAATGTTGGGCCGCTGATCTCAAAACTGCATTTTCTACAGGTCCAGACAATTGTCTAATATCCCATATTTTTAAAGTACGATCTGGAGCACTAGTGGCCATGTATGTTCCATGAGGATGTACAGCACAAGCACTTACAGCTTGTTTGTGAACCAACATTTTGGCTAATGGTTGATGAGAATTAGGTGACCACATGGATACCACCCCTTTTGAATCACCAACACACAAAAGAGCATTGTAAGGATTTTGAGTCATTACCTGATGAAAAACATTAACGGTAAAATTAATTTAATAGTTAACTTATGCTTGTATGTTTATTAATTTAATTAATTTTCTATATCAATAAAAATAATTGCAATAATTTCAGTGTGAAGTACAATGAATAATAAAAAAAACTTATAAACTCACATTTATGCGTCCAAGTTTTGTATCCATACGAGTAATTTTTTCTCCTATAGAAACATCAAGCCAAGACAGCCCACCAACTGCTGAAGAGGCAGCCAGTAAAAAGTGGTAAGGCAAGAATTCTAATTTTGTAGGTTGATTCATTCTTTTTAAACAATGCAACTCAATTCCTTGATTATCATAGATGTAAACCCATTCTTTTTGAGCTACAGCAAACATAGTTTCTATATGCAACCAACAAACATCATGAACTGATTCCATCACATTCATTTCGCAGGCTAATTTTTTTGTAACCCAGTCAAAAGCTGCAACATGACCTTTTTTGCCACCAATTACTAAATGACGTCCATTCCTTGTGTATCTATACAAGGCAAAAGAAAAATAAACATTGAACAATTGCAGAGCAAATCTCACATATTTCATAATATTATTTCTTACCTCATGGAATAAGGACCAAACTCCAAATTTAAATTGAAACATTTGGCAGCACTAATAAGATCTACATTTTCAACTAATTCTCTTTGTTTGAATTGAGTTGTTGTTTCTCCAGCATCAGTTTCAAGACAACCATAATCTTCAGTTAAAAGAATTTCTCTACGTGCAGCTTCTTCTGCCATAGGTGCCAAGAGTTTTTCCTTATTATGTACCCTTAGACGGTGTACTTTATTTCTGATACCCTTTTTCAAGTTTATCCCTTCACCCATTTCGTATTTTTTTAATGTTTCTGGGTCAACAGGAATTTTGTCACGTTTTCTCCCTAACAAAATAAATCATGTCATTGTTATGCATACGTTTTCATGTAAAAACTATAAATATTAGAATCGAATAGACTTGAGCAAATTTTATGTAAGATATTAGTTTTAGTTTATTTACCCATTTTTGATTTTGATTTGATTTTGATATCTTTTATGTAGACACGTGCGAGTTATAACCTGCGGCTTCGGCGACTGCAGAAGCCAGAAGAGCAGAAAAGCAAAGGACTGAACGGTAGCGCCACTGCAGTTGAAAACGTAAACTAATCGCGATTAAACGATACCGCCGTCCGCCACGCTCCTTAGAGGTCAATTTGGGTACTAGAAGAAAGGGAGAACATTTGAAAAATATCATGCATTTCCATGTAATGTGAAAAATAAATATTGCTACACGCCCAACTTTATTTGTTTGTTATTTTTAATTTAAAGTTTATACCTTAATATTATTTAAGGAATTTAGATCGCATTTAAAAGTTCTCAGACCTCTGAGAAAAACGAATTAGAAATCCCGAGGGCGGCCGGCCTTCTTTCTGCAACGCGCTGTCCTACGCGCATACAAAAGTTTCTGCTGTATGGTCTTATACAAGTTGAAATATAATTGAGGAAATGGAAGACAGACTAAAAACGAAAAAATACTGTATCTTTAGAGGATGTGATACAGTCAAAAAAAGTCGTGATGACAATATTAGTTTTCATAAGCCCAGAAACAAGGATTATAAAAAATATCAGAGGTGTTTAGCCCTAAAAATGAAAGAATTTCCCCGTACACCCTTTGAGTGTCAGAAAACATTCTTTGAGCGATGATTTTATACCGGATAAAAATATAATTTTTCATTTTTCATAATATATATAATAAATATATATAATATATAAAGAATGTTTTCTGACACTCAAAGCGTGTACGGGGAAATTCTTTCATTTTTAGGGCTAAACACCACTGATATTTTTTATAATCATTGTTTCTGGGCTTATGAAAACTAATATTGTCATTACGACTTTTTTTTACTGTATCACATTCTCTAAAGATACAGTATTTTTTCGTTTTTAGTCTGTCTTCCATTTCCTCAAATATACCTATTTCAACAACAACAACACTTGTAATTTGTAAAGAAACTTTTGTATGCGCATAGGACAGCGCGTTGCAGAAAGAAGGCCGGCCGCCCTCGGGATTTCTAATTCGTTTTTCTCAGAGGTCTGAGAACTTTTAAATGCGATCTAAATTCCTTAAATAATATTAAGGTATAAACTTTAAATTAAAAATAACAAACAAATAAAATTGGGCGTGTCGCAATATTTATTTTTCACATTTACATGAAAATGCATGCTATTTTTCAAATGTTCTCCCTTTCCTCTAGTACTTAAATTGACCACCAGGGAGCGTGGCGGTATCATTTAATCGCGAAATGAAATGTACTTCTGAGTAATCCGATTCAAAGGTTCCCTCTCTCTAACACAAATTCAATAGCAAAACATTGGCAGTACAAAACATAGCCGTAAGTGCGCGCGCCAATACATGCGAAAATTTCTGAATAGTGGATGTGTCGTTCGAATTTGCCGGCAGACCGAGCAGAATATATGTGACTGTTCGATGCGCGGTTGAAATTATACAACGCGGTGTTGGTTATATGCACGATTGAAAGTTTTCGTTTGTTCGAATTCGCCCGGCAGTTGAGTTTATTTTAATGACAAGCAACAAGATAGCATTAATCAAATTTACAAAATGACGGAGTGCTGCCCGGCGCCGAAGGAGGTGCAAGTAAGTGATCGGTGTTTTGACGCACGATAATGATAGTATATACTGAAAATAACCGCCAAATTTCTGTGATGAATGTTATCCTTGATCGTTCGGTGTATGTTGTTGTTCTTTTTTGCAGGATTTTCAATTTAAACAAGCTAACATTGGTCAGATTTGCGATGAGATTCCTAATATACCTGTTTGTTCGAGTTCGATCGCAGTCGATGAAAAGAGAAGTTTACTGTACGTTGGTCATGACCAAAAGTTGATAGTTACTAAATTAGCAAGTGATCAAAACCCAGAGTGGAAGATAGAAATTGAATTATCCAGCAAAGTTAATCGTGTTGCTATTAACTGTGACAATTCATTGATAGCTGTTGTATTTAATTCACCACATGTGTTGGTTTATGATGCATCGTCAATTCACAAACATGTAAGTTTTTATTGTAACATTTTATTTTTACATGGTTTTGCCTTTGACTATTTATGTTTTCTTATATTTAAAGCAACTAGATTTACTTCATGAATTGCGAGTATGTACATCTGCTGGAGACATTTATGTCACAGACTTGAAATGGAATCCAGCTAACCCAGAAATGCTCTGCTCTACAGCATCTGATCATACAATTGGATGTTTTCAAGTAGGAAAAACAAAACAAGCAGGTGTTCAAATATTAGGTATAGAAAAACCTCAAGGAGTTGAAGCGATGTGTATGTCTTGGAGTCCAAAAGGCAAACAGCTAGTAGTTGGTTGCAAAAATGGAGATATCATCCAACTCAAACCAGACTTGAAAATAGCTAGACACATAAAAGGACCAAATCCTTATCAAGGCATGATAATTTCTATGCTGTGGATTAGTAATTATCAATTTTTTGCTTGTTATCTTCACCCTGAAGACCAAACTGTTAATGTAATGATAGTCGATGCAGCCAAAAATGTAACTGCGGCAAAATTCACAAACTATGAAGATGTTACATTTGGTACTGGTGAAACAACTGGATTGTGTTATTATTTTGAACACATATCTGAATGGGGTATTATATTAGCTGCTAGTACACATAGTACTGAAGTAGCAGTTTTAGGGACATTTGACAATGGTGTTACATGGCATCAATGGCATTTGGCAGATGGCAGTAATGCTCAATTGCCTCTTAATAGGAAGACTAAAGCAGAAAATTATCCAGTTGGCATTGCATTGGATAAATCTATTACTTTTAAATTACCTTGGGGAGAAGGTAGTTTGGCAAACCCTGTTCCAATTTTGCATATCCTAGTCACTAGTGGTCAACTGTGCTGTTATCATTTGGTAAACTTGAAAGACACTGCTCCATCTATTTGTTCAGCACCTACAGAAGTTGTACCTGCTCCAGCAGCTCCGAGACCAAGTATTATTCCATCAGAAATATCTTTTAATATGCATGCTGAAGTAACAAGTACACCACGCCCTAAACAAACAACAGCTGAAAATCAGCTAGACAAAACTAAATCAACAAGCAACACAGAAAAATCACAGGACTCACCCTTTTCATTTTTAGGTGCACCTAGCAAAACTCCTGAAGGAGCTATACCTCCAGAAATGAAAAGTCCAACATTTTCTACGATTCCAACACAAAAACCAGGATTATTTGCTCAAGGAGATAAATCAGTAAGTCCTTTGCAGCAACAGCAACAACAAGTTCAAATGCAACTACAGCAGCAAAGATCGCAAGCTCACCCTCTTACTCAACACATTCAACTACAGCAGCAGCACATACAGCAACAACAGCAAGCTTTAAGTCAACAACTACAACAGCATCAGTTGCAACAGCAAATGCAGCAGCAACAGTTGCAACAGTATCAGCAGGAGGCACTACAACAATTACGTCAACCACAAAATCAACAATTTTTACAAAAATTGCAGCAACAGTATCAGCAGCAAATTCAGCAGATAAATAATGTAGGAGCTAATCTACCAACAAAAACTCTAAATCCTACTTCACCACAGAATATTAATCAAAATCAAAATATTCAACCTCCACCATATGGTTTAAAAAATGAAAATAAACCATCAAATATTCCTCAAGGAACACAAGGAGATTCAAAGTTACCATTTATGCAACTACAGCAACAAATACCACAACAAAAAACTTTTACACCACAAGAATTCCAGAAGCAAATATTCCAACAACAACAACAACAACAACAACAACAACAACAACAACAACAACAGCAACTACAACTACAACTACAACAACAACAACAACAAAAACCACAACAACAACAAACAAAAGAAGTAAGTTTAACCAGCAAAACCGAAGCAAGCAAACCTCAACAACGAGTTTATGACGACGCCCTCTGTATGGTTGCGTATCACGAAGAGCAAGCCCGTTTCGAGAAAGAACTTAAAAATCGGATGAGTGTACCCCTTACCGATTGTGGAACTGAGGAAGAGCGCTCGAAACTTGTCACGCAATCTGGAGAGATCGAGGCATTTTTAAAGGAACTGCGTGAAACTACGAGCGGGTTATCTAGTGACATAGCCTACCTCAAAGCCTTACTGTTGCAGTCATTTGCCTGGCTCGAGGAGTCAAAGTCGAAAAATTCCGCCAATTCGGACAGTCTGCCGAGTCACATTCAGAAAGAAAACAGCAAACTCGCCGAGCTACGGAAATTATACAATTACACACAAACGCAATTGATTCAAGCCACCAAAGCTCTCGATTTGGAGTGGTCGGACTACCAGACTCGCGAGCAGCAGCGGATGAAAATCCCGAGTACTGAGGTCATCTATCAGAGTCTCATTCGCTACGGACAGATCATAGCGACGGAAAAAAGCAAACTCGAGGAGTTGAGCAAAAAGTGGCGTTCCCTGGTTCGCGGTGGTACGGCTGCTTCAGACAAAACCAATACCCCTCATTCGAACGGACATTTGTCTGCGCTAGACAAATCCATGTCCAATTTGAACCTGTCCCAGTCGGCGAGCAATGTCACCGACAGTGCGATTGAATTGCGCTGCAAGCTCATCGCCACGAACACTAAGAACTTCAGTCGTGAAAAGCAAATTAAACTGAGGGACTTGCTCTCGGAATCGGCGCCGAAGATTATTCGAGCTGCCAGACCAACAGCTGTGCAGGACAAACTCGAAGCTACATTGTCGTCGTTGGCTTCGAAAGCTAATGATAAAAAAACAAAGGTAGCTGTTAAAGAAACTCAACAAGCTGCAACAGGCAAACTATCTTCTTTACTATCGTCACCTCCTATGCCCGCCTCGCTCGCAAATGCTCAAGCGAACAAAACCAAAATGAGCATGGAAGCTCAAATGCAAATTCAGCAACAACAAATGCTTCAGCTCCAGAAGCAACAGCAGCAACAAATACTTCATTTGCAGCAGCAGCAACCGATGCTGCAGCAACAGCAGCAACCGATTTCACCACTGGCCACGCTCGATCAGTTGGTTTCCGGCTTTGGAGGATCAACCAACCGATCGCCGGTGTCCATAAATGCATTCGCACCTGGTGTCAGTCCTACTAACTTGCAGCAACAAATAACACCACCTCAATTGAAATCTAAGGAAAATCTGACGTTCAACGTGACACCGACGAAGGGTAATTCTGACGCCGCGGCTAGATTACCGGAAATGTCGAAACTTCTTCAGGGCGCCACGATGAACAAGGATGTACCGCCTTTCTCACCCCTACGGGGCTTCGTTCAGCAGGGTGCAACGTCCCAAGCAGCGCCATCGGCGCCCGTGACGTCGCTCACAGCGCTGCCCAAGACGACGTTGAATTTCTCCGGACCGACAACGCCGAACACAGCGTCGTCGGGTGGCTTTGCCTCGATGGGGAAACTCGACAGCAATACTTTCAAATTCTCAAGTGGTGCTGCTGCTCCTTCTTCAGCGACTCCTGAATCCGCGAAGACTTCCACTTTCAGCTTCAATAATTTCCAACCCGCATCTTCGGCTGCACCGGCGATCTCGTTCAACTTCAACAAGAACGCAGCTGCTCCAGTGTCATCTCCATCCACGATATTTAATCCACAGCTGGGTAACGCTGGTGGTGCTCAGTCCATCAGTAAATCACCACAGGTCGGCTCTACTACTCCGGCCACCACAGCATCGACGAACTTTAGCATTAATTCGATGTTCGGAAGTCTTGGTGTAACCTCCACAGCTACATCAAGTACTACGCCGAGCAACACTCCATTGAATTATTCGACTTCAAGTGCCTCTAGCGCTGCGACCCCGACAGCTCCGTTCTCCTTCAGCAATAACGCGGCAAGCTCGTCGTCGACAGCAGCTACCCCCAAGTTGACAACGCCATCCACGGCTCCTGCCTTCGGCGCTAATAATGCCTCTGCTGCTTCTGCTGCTACTGCCGCTGTTGCGGCTGCAGCTGCCATGAAACAATCCACGTCGTCCTCAGCTTTTTCGTTCAGTAACTTGAACGCCACCAGCAATTCTCCGTTGACAGCTCCAACTTCTGCTTTTTCATTCAACAATCCGACTTCTGCCCCGCCCAGTACACCAAGGTAATAACTTTTTTAACTCTACATAAACATGTGAAAATCGGCTTATACTCATTGAAATTGATTTTTTAGCTTCTCAAATCTGCTGAGCGGTACCGGATCCCTGAGCTTTGGTACTCCAGCGACAAATACGACAGTCGCTGCCTTTGCCAAATCGGCAACTCCGACGAACGCCAACATTTTTGGCTCAGCCCCGTCTTCGGCATCATCTTCTACAGCTGCTACTAATAGCCCCGTAACGACAACGACGACGCCGGCAACGCCAACTACCACAGCAGCATCATCGTCGAGTAGTTTAACAATAACACCTGTTGCTCCAACTTCAGTTTATGGCAAGACTACCACAGCAGCTTTATCATCACCGTTCGCTACTGTAACAACGACCAGTAGTAATAGCAATAAATCAATATTCGGAGGAACAGCCAGTAATACCGCGGGTGCGACTGGTCCATCAGTTTTGGTCGGCCAGACCACTATTTCCGTTAAACCTGCTACTAGTACTCCTGCTAATAGTACTGCTTCTCCTACTCCAACCGCCATCGGCTCCTCCGTCACTATTACACCAATCTCAAAAGCTTCAGTTTTTGGTGGTGGTACCGCCACGACGTCTGCTGGTTCTACATTCGGTGGTGCAGCATTCTCTTTCGGATCGGTTTCTACTCAATCAAGTAGCAGTAAGATAAAACTTATAAGATTTTTTATTAACTTGATGAATGGATCAATAAATGTTGTTTGCTTTACTTATTTTCAGTATTCGGAGGTAGTAACGGTACCGCTACTACGTCTAGTGCACCTACTGCTTCATCACCTTTTGGTGCCAGTTCCGTAACAAGTACCACTTCATCGACGACTTCATCTATCTTTTCCACATCCACCAATAAACAATCGTTGTTTGGCGGAGGTACCGCTGTAACAACTGCCGCAGCGACTAATGTGTTTGGTAATACTACCTTCGGTACGGCTACAGCAGCTAATAATGCATCGCCTTTTGGCGTCTCGTCGAGCTCGGCAAACTCTTCGCCATTTGGCGCTGCGTCAGCGAATGCTTCGCCCTTTGGTGCTGCTGCAGCCAAAACTACGACTGCGTCGATATTTGGAGGTTCTTCAACTGGCACTACAACTGCCTCTCCTTTTGGTGCTGCTCCAACTAGTACTGCTGCCGCTTCACCGTTCGGTGCAAGTTCAGCAAATACAACTGCTGCCTCGCCTTTTGGTGCTTCTGCGGCAAGTACAACTGCTGCTTCACCTTTTGGTGCTTCTGCGAGTACTGGTGCTGCCTCACCTTTTGGTGGTACCGCAGCGAATACTGCAGCCAAATTGCCATTTGGAGCACCTGCTTCTAACACGACCGCAGCCCCGGCTTTCGGCAGTACAGCAACTCCCAATGCATCCGTTTTTGGTGGAAGTGCGGCATTTGGTAGTTCTAATGCATTCGGCGCCGCTTCAAGCAGTACACCTGCCCCATCTGCTTTTGGAGGTAGTGGTGGCTTATTTGGTAGCGCTGCATCTAACAATACTTCAGTATTTGGTGGTAGTGGTACCGCAGCTACAGCTTCACCTGCTACTAGTGGATCTTTGTTTGGAGGTGCCACCAGTTCAGCCTTTGGCTCCAACGCGTCTGGGGGATCTACATTCGGAGCATCGGCAAATTTAGGAGGTGGATCATCGGCGTTCGGCAGTGGAGCCACAAGCTCCCCTGGTATGGGTTCAACATTTGGTCAAGCTTCTGCATTTGGAGCTAAACCAGTATTTGGATCACCTACACCGGCCTTTGGTGGTGCTCCTGGATTTGGTTCTCCTCCGGCTTTTGGAGCTAACCCCACCGCTGGTAATATAATTATTCTCTTTTAGAAGACCTTTTCATAAAAATTCAAACAAAAGGTTTACAATGCTAACATATTTACAGGATTTGGTAGTCCACCAGTACTTGGAGCACAAAGTACCAGTCCGAATAAGATTTTCGGTAGCTCTACTTTTGAATCGTTAGGAGCCCAAACAGGAGGATTGTCATTTGGTAGCTTAGCTCAAAAATCACCTGAACAAAAACCTCAAGCTTTCCAAGGGTACTTATTCAATATTCAATTTTATTTTGTGTTGCATAGGATTTATCATTTTTTTACAATGCTAATACGAATATTTATTTCAGGTCGAGTTCATTCTCCAGTTGGCGATGATTGTGTTCAATATTACAAGATGAGGGTGCACATTATTTTTGCTATAACTTAATAATTGTAATTGTTAGGTAAAAAATGAATAATTATTTTTATAAATCTGATATTATAGATCTTGATGTAAACTTCTATCAAGAAGAGTTTTTTTAACGATGTGATGTACGTGAGAAATCGTAAATGATATTGAGGGGATATCGAATGGGAGAAACATAATTTCTCTCTATTTATTGAGCATATTATATATTCTGTTCATGTGACTCGAGAACTTTTATTTATTTAATTATTTACATATATAAATGCCTATAAATATTTTACGTATTGTACTATGTAACTTAAATTTATTTTTAATTCAGTAATGCAAGCAGCGTTATATCGTTAGTTACTTGCACCACAAAAAGTAATAGATGCATAAGTAAATTTTTAAATGGCCACAAATAAGAGTACAATATTAGTGCTAGAAGTAAAACTTTTAGCTACTGTTTTATCATTATTTGTTGTTTGAGCTCTAAAATGCGCCGTGCATATAAAATACTACTTGAAATATTTGTAGTTTAATAACTTAATCTTAACTAATAATTAAATTCCTCCTCTTTTCATTTGTTTCGGTGAAATTGTTATCTTTGTAGGTTTACATAAATCAATTACACACGCATCATCTAGTCTTTTATGTGTCCCAGTTGCAGTTGAATTCGTCAGTAAAGCTATTGAAATTTCAACAGAACAGGCTTCCATCCATACTTGATGAGACACAAGTACTGTCGTTCTTAGCCTGTAGTCATTGGATTTATCATGCTGCAACTTAAGATCATTTTGTCGGGGTAATATCAATTGAACCTTTTGATCTGGATGTCGCAATTTTATCCTTACGTCTGTAGGATTACGAAGATTTAATATTTTTGCTGTCAAAGGTATACCTGAAAAATCAAAAAAATTAGTTAACTAAGCGTATTCTTTGTTTAAATGTGTTGATAATTAAATATAAATTACCCAAAACAAGTCCACCAGTAAATTTTAAAACAGTATCAGAATCACTAACGGGTTCTTCTATAACTGCTTGGCAATATTTGGTTGATTGCGGCGGTCTTGGTAATTTTTCTTCGCCTTTCTTCGTTGGATTTATTAACAAAGGTAAAAGAAGCTTTGATAATATCTGTGGTTTTGCTTCCTCAACACTTGACAATTGTTGAATTAATGCTTTTGAAAACGGTGGAAGTTTCTGTGGATCGTCAGGTAAAGTATCAGCAGCTAAGAGAAGTTGCCTTGTTAAAAATTTTGCACTAGCAACATCAGAATTTTTTGTCATTCGTACTAAATCTAAGGCCAATGCTTTAAGCCAAATATCAGTTGCCAAAGTTGCTTCATTTTCACCTAGTCCAATGAAAAGTTGCAATAATCTGAAAAAAAATTATTGTATCAATACACAGTTGCAGAAGTTAATAAAAATTGTTGAGTGTAACAACTTACTTTTGTGCATTCTTCATGAGAAGCGAAATATTACTGCTGATCGTAGTGGATGAATGCATTGCATTTCCATTTGGAGATAATGCATATAATTTAATTAAATTTTTAAAAATCAATAAACATCTTATGTATAAAGCTGAAAATCTAGCCACTCCTTCCATTCTTAAATCCATTCCAGCAAGTCTATCTAAATCATCTGCTGCAGCTTGTAATAATTGAGTATAAACTCGTCCACCAGGTCTAGCGTTCTCTATGTTACTGACCATTTTTTCTAAAAAGTGTCTTGCATTCTCATCTTCTACTTCTTCATCTTGCCTTGTTTTTTCATCAGATTTACCTGTATTACCAATTAGCAAGGCAGGTTTAAGTCTCGGGACTATGTGCGGCATTGTATCGCGCAAGTAATGATAGTGTTTAACAGCATGATGCGTAAATATTGAATGCATACTTGGGCAATGTGCAGCAGCATTGAATATTAGAACTAAAACACTTACATCTGAAAAAGTAAAAAAAATGATTAAATCTTTGTTTTCATTATGAAAATTTGAAAAATATTCACTACATACATGATGGCATAGCTACATTTGGTTCTGGTGTATCAAAAAATGCATGCTGTCCCAATAGTTGTGGTACAAGAGGCAAAGTTAAATAAGGATGAGTAGCTCCCATTGAAGCTAAACAAGCATATATAGTATCTTGATCTTGAGGATAGCGGTTCAGATTATCAAGCAACTTGGTTACACACATGTGTAAGCAGGTTTTTGTTGATAAGTGACTTGCACCTAATGTATTATGTAAACCTTCTCTGACTTCTCCAGCACGGTCCTCCAGAGCACCTAAAATTGTTTCGAGCTGGTCTTCATTTAATGTTACATAAACTGACATCTTTCTAAGTGACTCAATGGCTCTTATTCGAACATCTTGAATTTCATCATTAAACATATCGACCATGAATTCTAATGCAAGATGAGCAATTTTTGGAGTTTTTAATGCTAATGCACACAAGGAATCAACTGCAGCTGTTCTGACCTAAAAGGAAACGTAATATGTAGCATTGAAATACATAAAGAAAAGAGTCTCAATGTTTAATTTACCTCTAAAAATTCATCTTCAAGCCCATGAATAAATGCTCCACACATATTAATTCCAGTTCTTTCTTCTGGTGGTCCACATTCAACTTCTACTCTAATCAATTTTTTATCCAAAGCTTGTTCTATGTGACAACGAGAAACACCATTTAATGATCCTAGTAATGACATTGCTGCTACTCTAACTTTGGGTGAAAGATCTCCCATAAGAATACATAGCTTACAAAAAGCACTATCTACCATCCTCATATCTTCATTAAATTCTCTTCCTCCGGGTACCATGCTAAACCAAAATGATAGTTGAAAATAATTTCATTGGTTTGTAAAGTTATTTAAGGAGATCCGTACCTCAGCCCAAAAATAAAAATTTTGATCCAGTTTTCTGAAACTTCTAGTAAATATTTCTCTAAAAGGCTCTATGGCGACCTTCATCTTCATGTTTTTAAGGTCGCCATAGAGCCGTTTAGAGAAATATTTACTAGAAGTTTCAGAAAACTGGATCAAAATTTTGATTTTTGGGCTGGGGTACAGATCTCCTTAATAGTAAAAAAACTTACACTTCCGGATATGCATTTCCTAAAAGCCAAATAAGTTTTAGAACTGCTCTTCTCACAATTTCATAATCATCTTGCAAACATAGACAGACTTCTAAAAAAAAACTTGCAGGAATTCTACAGCCTCTTGAGGAGTGCAATTCTGCCATTGTTTCAAATGCTTGAGCTCTCACTCTAGCATCTTGTGATTTTGCATAACTATTTACCAATATAAGTGTATCGTCAGCTAAATTTGTAGGTAAATAACGTCCTATGATGCATAAACATTGAATTTGAACTCCATGCCAAGAATCATTCAAATTTTCCGTGGCAGTATTTAATACAAGGTTTCTGTCAAATATTTATCGGTAAGTAATAAGTTAAATGTAATATAATGAAAAGAAATAAATTTAAATTTACCTATTATGATCCCCTAATGTATAAAGAGTGGCTAGACCTTGACATTTTACTCTATGGGCCTTTTCATTCTTAATAAGATTTACAGTTTCTGTAATAATTGTAGTTTTATCGAGTACATTGTTGGTTAATTCGCCGAGTTCAGCAAATACTGAAAGAATTTTTGCACGAACTGCAGCTTCTAATTCAATTTGAAATCTCCCAGCTAATTTCTTCACAGCAGTGGGAATATCTTCTAGCTTTATTTTTCCAAGAGTATCAGATATTCTTATCAAATAATTCATAGCTTCATTACCACTTTTGCTGTGTTCCAAACATTCTATGTAGGCCATAGCAGAGTTGGCTCCATATAAATTTTCATTTTTTCCATCGATAGAAGATATGAGTTTTGTCAATTTTATACGTTTTCTAAGGGGTTTTTCTAATGTTACAACCTAGACAATCAATAAAATAATAAATAAATTTACAGACACTCTCATTCATAGTTAAAATCTTGTGAAATATATGTACCTGACTCTGATTAAACTCAGCAAGTACCCTTTTTTTCATTAGAGCTGCCATGTTGAGAATAAATAAACTCAAAGACAAATTTATAAATGATTAACGAAAAATAAACCAACGATATTTTTTATTCGCTTTATGAGAATCACATAGTTGGCATTACACGTGTGGCTTTGTCTGTTGTTATTCTCGCAATCGCAATACTAATTGGCATTTTGTCATCTGAAGACTGATAGGGCTTTTTCACAGTCGTCAGTGACGGTCAAAAATCGACCAGCTGATTTGCCTGGAGGCAAAACAAAGCGACCGCCCATATACTTTACATGTTAAAGTTGGTTGGTAAAAGTACTTGTAATAAGTTTACCGTGCAGTGAAAAAATAAACAAAAAATATCTGGAGAAAGCGGAAATCCTCGTGTATCGAAATATCGAAGCGGTTTTTAGTTAAAGTCTTTAGTTTGCAAATAAAAAAATATTGAAATTTCGGCTTTTTTTTCTGTGATATTGTCAATAAACTCTAATAAAATAGTTATTAAAAGTGATTTTTTGGGTTGAAA